>JAKUCV010005284.1:3844-59350 GCA_028386065.3 Turnera subulata
GTGGTGGCGGCGGTGCAGCGAGATTCGGCGTGGAACGGCTACGCGTGAACAGTGCGGGGCGCCTCCGGGTGGCTACTGTTCACTTCTCCTTCTTCTTCTTTTTTTCCATTTCTTTTTCTTTCTGTTTCCTTAATTTCTTTTTCTTTTCTTTCTATTTTTCTTGATTTTCCTTCCTTTTTTTTCATTTCCTGTTTCTATTATTTTTTTTCCCCTTTTTTTTCTCTTTTCCTCTCTCTTTTTTTTTTCTCTCCTTTCCTTTTTTTCTTCTTCTCTTCCTCTCCTCTCCACCGGCTCTCCTTCCTCAACTTCCTTTTATAAACTGAATTTTTTTCTTTTTTTATTATTTTTACTATTAAGCATGTGAATATCAAATAATGCGGTTCGTCCGTATTACGGGCGAATCCGATCCGGACCAGAAAATAACCGATACCTCCTTAGCTATTTTCCGGTGTGATTTTCCGAGAAATTCCGAAACCCGAAAAATACCAACTTAGGTTCGAAAAAATCCGCGGAAAAATCACGAGCGCGGGAAAACTCTCGGATTCGAAAAACGACTCCCGATTTACCTTGAATTAATTACCCAAGATTAATTCAACAGTAAATCACGGTAAATAGACTTTTACAGTCCGGTAAAAATCCAAAATTTTTACCCAGGCTGTTACAATATAAATCTGTAATTCCTTGAATAAAATGAATTCCATCCCAAAGCTGGATTTCTTCCCCTAAGGTGGATTTAGTCCCTCCAGTAGTTCTTCTCCTCTCTCCTCTAAAAAAAGCAACAATATCCTGAACAAAATTAAATATTTGTGATCTCAAATATTTTCAGATTTAAAACGAATAACAGAAGTAAAATAAAGTAATGGCTGGGCAATTCTGGGGTGAAAAGTTTTTAGAAGTACGAAAATTATGAGTTTTGTAATTTGTAGTTTGTATACTTAACCATTTAAAAGCGCATTCCAATTCACATTCAAGTCCACTAAAAAAAGAGAAAACAACTAAACATGGAATTGGACTAAGCCCCACGAAACAAATAGCATTAAGAATAGGGAGTTGCTCAACTCTAGTCTATTTTCCTCACCACTTCCTCCAATTCATGGCTGATAGTAAGCCATGTCATTCTTAATTGATCTAAAGGTTAAAATTATAACTGTCCACCCTATTTATTTTTTTGGAACTTTCTCTTGTACATAAAAACCTCTTCTTACAACTAAGCTTATGGAAGGTTTCTGCTTGAACCCACTGATATGGCCTCTTGTAGGAAGGATAATACATATGACAATAAAACATTATCAATACAAATAAATATAATAGTGTTCTTCATATGTTTGTCCATTAGTGAGAGGAAAGAGTATTTATATTTATATATAAATGCAAAAGAGGCCAGTGCTTTGTTTGTTTTAACTGGAGAGGGGTTCAAACAAAATTCTCATAACTAAGAAACCTTTGTAAGCTTAGTTGTGAGAAGAGGTTTTTATGTATGGAAGAAAATTCCAAAAAATAGATGGGGCTGCTCATCTCCAGTCCATTTTAGTTGCTCAACTCGAGTCTATTTTCTCTCCGATTCCTCCAGTTTATTGTTGGTAGTAAGTCATGTCATTCTTAATTGATCTAAAGGCTAAAATTATAATTTCTCCACCTTATTTATTTTTTGGAACTTTCTTCCATGCATAAAAACCTCTTCTCACAAATAAGCTTACGAAAGGCTTCTGCTTGAACCTTGATATGGCCTCTTGTATGAAGGATAGTATAGATGACAACAAAAGATTATCAATGCAAAAAATTATAATAGTGTTCTTCATATGTTTGTCTATTACTATTAGTGAGGGATAGAGTACTTGTATTTATATATAAATAGAAGAGGACATATCAATGCTTTATTTGTTTTAATTTGAGAGGATTTAAACAGAAGCGGTTCTCTACTATTTTCAATTCAATGGAGAAGGAAGCAATTCATATTGAATTTCTACTTTATTTGTTTTTAATGAAGGAGGGTAAGGGGGCTGCTCACCTCCAACTTACTTTCTCTCCAATTTCTCCAGTTCATGGCTGATAGTAAGCCATGTCATTCTTAATTAATCTAAAAGTTAAAATTATAATTTTTCCACCTTATTTATTTTTTGAAATTTTCTTCTATACATAAAAACCTCTTCTCACAACTAAGCTTACAAAAGGTTTCTATTTGAACCCCTTTCATTGAAAACAAATAAAGCACCAATATGACCTCTGGTAGGAAGGATAATACAAATGAGAACAAAAGATTATTAATGCAAATAATTATAATAGTGTTCTTCATATGTTTGCCTGGGGAAAGAGTACTTGTGTTTTTTCTATTAAAAAAAGAGTACTTGTGTTTATATATAAATGCAAGAGGCCATATGAGTGCTTTTTTTGTTCTTATTGGAGAGGGGGTTCAAACAGAAGCAATTCCCAACTACTTTCAATGGAGAAGGAAGCAATTCATATTGAATTTCTACTTAAGTATATGGAGCAAATTACATCTACAGAACTCACATAATTAATTACCTCCAATTCTCTTGGCAAGTCCAGATTTCAACTTTAAAATACGATTACAGGGTTTACCAATAATATTCTCCAGACTTCGATCTTGGAGTTCCGCTGGTTAAGTAAGTCATTTTTCTTGAAATTTCAACGAATTCTGGTTACTGAATGGAAGTGCTTCATCTTCATCAAGCCACTTTTCCATGTCTCCGGGGTTAACCGGTAATCTTATCAAGCGCTTGATTCTTCTCCAGACTTTGATCTTTATATTTTGTGGAATGGGAGTTCCGCTCGTTAAGTAAGTCATTACTCTATGAGGGACTCCATCATAATGTTGCTCATCTTGAAATTTCAGCAACTTCAGCTTAGAGAATGGAGGTGCTTCATTCTCCAACAAACCACTCGTTTCCAGATGCTAGCACATAAGACATCAAAGTCCCACACATTACACACAAAGCTAAAAACAATCATCACAGTACATACTTATTGGTGAATTACGTAAGTCATCCAGATGAAAAGAGGAGTTTGTGATCTTTGGATACGAAATTTCTTATCCATTAGAATAAAACAATAAAAACACGCGAGGACGACGATTCAAGTAGTATATACTATGTAATTAACATACCTGCAGAGGACACGTGTTTATGGCCAGAAATTCCACATTGCAAATCCCTTGAAAAAGCTTGAGCAACTTGGAACAAAATACGGAGCGCCACATGCACCATTCCCTGTGTTCTTCAGTATCAATTGAATGAGGCACCATATATATACACATCCAGAGGATGTAAATCCAGGTATGCATGGCGCAGAGAAGGGAGATAAACGTGTGAGAAATTTCATAACGTTGTAACCACTAAAATACTCGAAAGATACAAGATTTGGCAGCAAGAGTTCCAGCTGAGTCACATCTAAAATCCTTAAGCTATGGAGCCGGGGACCCGATATTTTAAGACTGTCACCTCCTCCGCCGAACTTTTCGAGGGATAAATCGGAGAGGTTCGGAAACACCGCTAAAATATCCAAGCAGCCTCCAAAAGCATCCGAAGAAGTACAAAATTCAAGATGCAGGCTTGTGACGGTTGGGAGACCATGCGACCATCGCTGCGCTTCACTAAATTTCAGCGACACAAACTTTAGGTGTAGGGTTTTCAAGGTCCGGCACGCGAGAACCTCTCCGGGCAGATACGGATAGTTAATCGGGAATATGCTAAGATGACGAACGCCGTGAGCCGCCGCATGTCTGACAATATCTGCTGCTGATATTTCTGATACTTCAAAGCCCTTGGCGAAAGCAGTGAAGCGAAACCGGCTTACACTGTAATCATTATCGTGGCGGCCCAATACATAATTGACGAATTCGTCGAAGGATTTCTTGCTGGTGAAAGATCTACCGTTGAAGTCGAGGTCTTCCATGGAAATCCAAAGATGTTTACCGCATGTCTGACAATATCTGCTGCTGATATTTCTGATACTTCAAAGCCCTTGGCGAAAGCAGTGAAGCGAAACCGGCTTACACTGTAATCATTATCGTGGCGGCCCAATACATAATTGACGAATTCGTCGAAGGATTTCTTGCTGGTGAAAGATCTACCGTTGAAGTCGAGGTCTTCCATGGAAATCCAAAGATGTTTCCATCGTTTGGAAAGCACGGCAGTCTGGACGGCATATTTGGTGTCGTTGAGGAGGGAGAGTATCCTGTGGAGGATGGCGTCCGGAAGATTGCTCAGCCTGTCACGCTCGGCGAATCCACGCAATTTCTTGTCAGGGTTTTCCATGTTTTTGCAGTCCGTAGAAGAGAGAGAAAGAACAAAGACTAAAGTTATTATTAGAATTTCTGGACAGGTTTACCATGGCGATGTTGGGTAGTTTTTCCATGTATTTTGCAGTCTGTACAAGAGCGAAGGAATTCACTAGTTTTCGTAATAACTGGCGGACCATGCAGTTGTAAGTAACTCCAATCCCGTAGAGGCTAGGATTACTCGGTGCAAAAATTTGTTTGGGGGAATTGGGCTGTGCTTCGGCCCAGTTTTTCTGGATCAAGAATTAGAAGCCTGCCCCATCTTGAATGCACTAAAAGCGCCTTTATTAATTTCCACGACCGTCGTGGCCTTAGCGGCGCTAAACCTTCCTTGCAAAACGGCTGTTGTTGTCATTTCCTAGCGTTTGCTCATAAAGGTGTCTTATATTATGAGACCTACATATTGGGTAATGAAATATCTAAGAGATTAAACACAATAGAAAAAAAAAAAAAGGGATAAGATCATACCCCAAAACAAATAGCATTCAGAAATTACATTTGGAACCAAAATAGGGGAAAAAATATTTTAACCCAAACATTCGGGAAAAAGGTCGAATATCTGACGGAACCAAACATAGAACAAACGATATCGCATAGCCCCAGAAATATTTATGATTGCGTTGAGTTCTACACTTAGTGGATCCCCAAAAGCAAATATGCAATCGAGCTGCGTGATAACAAAACTTGCCAATCAATAAGATCCAGTTGTCTCGTGTACATTACACTAGACAGGCTTGTTCAGTCTTCTACTACAGAACGAACAATTGTCCAATGAATCAAATATGGGGAAAATTTATGAGATAAGAAAAGCAAAATGAATAATTACAGTTAGACTATACGCTTGCAGTAAAATTAAGGATTATACAACATAAAAGCTCTCTTTACAAAGTTTACATGGAAGCAAGCAATTCTCTCATTTCTGCTACTGAGGGGACATTCTCATTGGGATAGATCTTCGCCACAAGCTGCACAAAACTTTCATACTTGTCCAAAAACTCTTTCTGTCAAATTAGGACGAACAAATTTTGATCACTCATAACATCTTATAAGGTCTAACAGAACAATACACCATTGAAGCAGACTCCAAAACAACTAAGTATACTTCAACTTCATCAAACCAACCAGAAAAAAGACCAGAAATACTCAACAAAGGCAATTACCCAATCAAGCAAAAATCAATTCCATCAGAAAAATCAGACAGAGCTCATGAGCCTGCACATCTAGGTCTGGTATATATGCATATAACATGTCATGTCTCGTCTTATGAAGGAAAATTATGGCACTAGCATGGCCAGTACCATAACTGTAGTTTTTTTATTTTTGCACCTCTCTCTAATTTTGGCATAAATAGGGTGTATTATTGACCTTTCCCTAATTTTGGCATAGGGTGTAAGTATGGCAGTAATGTCTACCAATTAAGAAAGTGAAAGGGCAGTAATCATACAAAAGCGATAAAAAATAGGAGGCAGGCAGGCAGGCAGGCAGGTGCTTTGACACAGAAAAACAATACAAAATTAAGTACATGATATAAGGATCAGCCTTTATCAATTTTTTGATAGGCAATATAGTCCCCTTGGCTCAAAGTTAAATACATGTAAGAGGGAAAAAAAACACAGCAACTGAAAGCAGAAAATCCATATTTCAATATTGGATGAACTACCAGATTATCTATGGAAGAAAAGAAAAGCAAGCAACCATCAAGTACGACAAATGACATCAGCTGACCACTTCACAACATTTTTTTGATCTATAGGATTTGGATGCAACGTTGATGAATGTTGGTATTCAGGCAAGCCTTAATTTCAATCTTCCTGAAATGAAAACAGTTATATTCTCTATGTTCCTACTCGTATTTTGCATATTTTCTTTTATGTCACATTCCATAGAAATCTGAACTGCAGATAAAGAATATCACGGAAAGAGATAGACGTCCTACTGCAAACCATAAATACTCTGGTCAGCTCTTCCAGAGGAGCATTCAATCACAAAGCTGCTAGATGTAGCAAGAGGCCTACCTTGCATTTATCCCACAAAGAAGGTAACAATTCCTCTGAAGTTAAGTTCTTCTGTAACTTCTTATACATTAAACTAATAGACTTGTCGACCTGTGCAAGAGAAGAAAAGTAATTATACAATTATTGAGAATAGACAGCACGTTACACACCTAAAAACTGACTTACCCCAGATAAACTTGCTTTTAACACCTTCCGAAGATCCGCTTTTGACAACCCAAGCTGGAAAGGAATCTATAAAGGAAAAATCGAAGGTAAAATATTCAGCTAGATAAAAAGTGGTAAAAAGGAATACTTTCCAAGATTGATGTGATGGAAAGGTAGCAGGACTATTAACAGTTCTTTGCTGTACCATGAAATCACCAACCATTGTCTGTCAACTTTGGGGTATCTCTAGCCAAAAGATCAAATTTTAAGAGCTAACTACACAACTGCCAAGTAGCACTCATTCGCACCAATGCCAAAAATGGCCATAGAGTAGACCCAGTCCCACGGTGAGCCAGTACAAAAAGGATGAGCAGAAAGTAAACTGTAATGGAGGGACGCACATTGAGCATGAACACAGGGAGGCAACTTATGTGCCAATGCAATAGCCAATGATGTCTTCCAATAAGGTTTAGCTGCTTCCTGTTTTGGTAACCCTACTATGGGTGTGTTAGCTGTAGTTCTTGGATGAAATGCAAGGATCTTGTTTGCATATTATTTACGAATAAATTTACCCTTTAAATGAAAAGCATGTTTGTTTCTTCAGTTTTCATGTGTAGCCAAGTACAAGCTTTTTTAAAAAATATTTAGAAAAGAAAAAAACTTAGAACACAAGGGCATTTACCTGATTCTTTTAACTACTCAGCAAAAAGTTGGCCAAACTGACACGAAACCAAATAAGCAAAGAAGATGATGCCTCTAATGAGTAGATATAGAAAAAAGAACATGGTACAGGATAAATCAGGAGTGAATATCCTCTGCTTCTCTCCCATTACATTTCGCACAGGGAATGTAACAAAAGCTCAAGACATGAAACAGGTTTCCTATCACAAATCGCATTCCCAATTGTCCTCATATATGCTGAGAGATACAGCAATAAAGCAACCAGAAAGCCAAGTGCAAATCTTAAACAAAAAGTTGCATAACATTTTAAAAAGCTGTAAATTGGAAATTCAAATGAAGTGTCGATTAAACAAGAGATTCACCTCTTCTGGTGTTATTGTATACATGAGATCTTCAACCCTGCGTGCAAACTGGAAAAGTCGTTCAAATTGCTGCAAAGGGAAACATAGTAAGCACATAGAAAATAGTACAGGAAAAAGCTTATAATACTTCAAGTACGCTAACAAGAATAGATATAACATTGCAATAAGTCACAGAAGGCATCTGCTACATTTTAACAGAATTATGAGGCCTATTATGGTAAGGGGCACTGTGAAGGATTCCTAAAATTTGGTCAATTATTGGCTTTTGTGTACGGCCATCATTGGTCCATAGAGCTGCTACCAGAAGCAGATCTGCTGCTACTAATCTACGTTCATTCACACCTCACAGACTTCTGTCTAGCTCATCCCAAGGCTTATGAGAAAAGAAAGACTCTAATTGACTGGAAAACGAAGGTACTTGTGAGGATGCAAACATGATGAGTACGAGATTCAAAATTATCTCATCAAATGAAGATCTCCCAGTTTGGAAGGGATTTTGTTCTTTTTTAATGATTTTTTTTTTTTTCATTTGCGCCCTCATGGAACAAGCAAAAGAGAGAAACATGAGATTTAGTTATTTTTTGATGATTTTTTTTTTCTTTTACGCCCTCATGGAACACGCAAAAGAGAGAAGCATGAGCTTTAGAAGCTAATAGTGATTGAAGAATTACTAAGAATTTCAAGAGAGAATATTCCATGCTCCTAAAGTTCTCCGTAACTCCATTCGCTAGCAACGGGGGATATACACAACAATCCAAATTAACCTGTCTAATAGTGATTTTCTCTAATAAATTATTAAATGTCACTCAATGATTTGCAAACTGCAGACTGAACAATAATATGCATAATTTCATTTTGTAAATAACAGTTTCTAGTTAGACAATGAAACTGCCAGTCACAAACTTGTTTAAAAAATATATAAAGCAGACAAAGATGGCAAAAATTGAGGCTTTTTCATAACTGCACTAGCAATCCAATAATCCACAAATAGAGTTACAGTATTGCAGGGAACAAACATGATGAAGATGTCTCCCATCTATACTAAAAAAATGTGGAAGAGGATTACTTACATAGTAAATAATCATGCTAATATGACGTGTACAAGCTTGCTCATAACTCTCACTTGCTTGGTGATAGAATTTGGCTAAAGTGGGCACAACATTAGCTAGGTCATACAAACTGCAATCAACAGCTTTTAATCACATCACCAAGGATTAAAAATGGAAAATAACCTTCTCCCTATTCAGATCCAAAAGAATAGAATAGGGAAACTATCAAAAAAACAAAGAAGTACCTATTCTGAAATGCTGCATAGTTCTCCAATAAGAAAATATCTGCATATTTTAGATCTGTTTGAGCAATTTTCTCCAGAGTCACAAACATTATACTCACCTGTTAAACAATTTTCGGAAAACATAACTAAGAAAGAGGAGCAAATAACTGCATATTGATTAAAACTAACAGCAAAATTAGGAAGCTTAGTTTTGGAAGTCAACTCACAAATTTCATGTACGCTTGATCAACCAAATCTCTGGACTGTCCCTGAATGTACTGCTCCATGCGAGTTGCAAGAGTTGCAAATCTACAAATTGTTGAGGAGAAAAATCATCATGCAAAGCATATAGAAATTTCAATACTCCATAATATGTACCTAAAACTACACAATACAAAAGAAAACAACATGTTTGCACAAGACTGAAATTATTTAGAGGATTCTTTGACTGTTTCAAAGTAAATAAACTGTAAATACATCATAAACCATATCCCTAGTTCCAATCATAAACTCTCTTCAGATCATGCTGCTTAATTTGCGGATGCTTAGTTGATTTCACCATCACGAGACCTTGGCTTATTAAGGATTTAATTGAGAAAGAAAGAGAAAGGCTAAAAGTTACATGTGATATCATAATGAAAGGCCACCTATGCAACAACTAATTGAAAGTTGAGGAGAAAACAGATCCATATGGGTCATCTCAACTAGTTCATGATTGAGTCTTAGTTGGATTGACTTGGATTGTATTCATGGCATTGCCCAAGACCGGCTGCACACAGAAATGAGAAAAAAGGGATAGATAGACATGCAGGCAAGAAAATGTTGCATTGGTTTCTGTTGCATCAGCCGACACATGTAGTTTAAGTAAAATCTTACAGGCATTAATTCCAGATTATTCTTAAGAGGACAGAAGAAAATGCAAGTCCTTATCAATAATAAAAAATAAGCACATCAGACCCATATTACCTTGGGATGTAGGATAAAACCCCCATCTGCCGTACATTGCGCTCATTTCTTTCAATCTGGTGACATGCTTCATCAACAAACTGCAACAATAACCACAAGATAAACAATATAGTCCGGGAAAACACGTGGGATGCAGCCAAAAATTATTTATGTCCCAAGTTACACATACACGACCAAACTGCATAGAAATTCTTGACTCCAAGTCACCAAGCAAGAGGCGCACAAACCCTGCAGCATCAGCTTTCTGACCAGAGAGATACCTCTCTGTAATCCCGTGCATTGATATGCAGCGCAGAGGATCAATCTTGTATGCCCAATCCACAACAGCATAAAAATCTTCCTAGATTCATTAAACATAGTCCACCTTAAGTCAGTGATGGAATTTCACACTAATTTGAAAGTTAAACTTCAAAATAGACAGCAATGTCAATTCATATTAAAAAAAAAAAAACTGAAAACAACAAGATGACAAGCGCACAAACTGCAAAAGGAAAAAAAAGAGCTTGATCCTATTCACAGCAACCCTTAACTTTCAGAGGTTTGATTTGTAGTTTTCATTCACATCTATGATAAGATAAGCACTACAAAAATATTGGAAAAGGTTAAACTTCTAGAACATGACGACCATACAGGTAATTATTCTGCAAATAAATTTTTCAGACATTTTCCTTTAGTTTATACCTTACTTCCAGTCAAAGATTCTTACACTGATGACATAAATCATGAGACAAACAATTAGCAGAGCAGTCTTGAGACCAGCCATAGAGTTTCCATGTTATAATTCCATGATAATGATAATCACTACACTCAAAAAGACCAGACAATAAAGAGGCGTAGTAGATTAGAAACACTAAAACATGCCACCATCTAGCGGCCCTGACATGAAACTCCAACCGAATCCAATTTGAAATATCCGCAGTTGCATTTTAAAGGATTTTGAGCTGTGCTGAATGTACATATTCTACGAAGGAAATCTTTAAACATAGTTAAATCCAACTCCAAATATTTACAAGGAAACTACAGAAATCTAACAACAGAAAAGAGGGCTAGAGTACAGAAGCCACAAAGACCAAAACATGTGTACATTACCTGGATTCCATCAAGCAAATCCTGAAGAGATTCATTCAGTGCTGCGAGATCTGCCGAGTTTTTACCTGAAAACCAATTACTGTCACAATTTGGCCATTTGCAGTGGCTGAGCTTCATGCATGTTACATACAAACTTGAACGGATTGAAGGCTGCTCTAAGAAGGATTACCAGCATTACTGTCGTTCTCATCAATGTCCATAATACCCAAATCGTCGTCGTCCTCATCGTCATTGGAACTTCCACCTTTATTACCATTAGCAGCACCCCCTGGGGGAACAAGTGCAGGAACTTCAAAGCACATGAAGTGAGCAAAGAAAGAACTCTGCAGATTGAGCCAAGATAAAATACATATCAATGATAGAAAAGCAATGGCACCAACAACTAGAACATATGCACCTAACTATTAATAACCTCATCAACAAGGAGTGGGATAAAAATTGTCAGCATTTTTGCATAAGCCTCAGAAACTGAAGAAGTATCAGTTTGTCCACTTTGACTAGAGCCTGCAGAAGCCTCAAGCCAGACAGTTGGATTTCTTGATGCTTTTGTACTAGCACGAAGCTCATTAGCAAACTCACGGGCCTGTAAATAAAAGAGACAACACTTAAAACCATACATATGAATAACAACTCTAGCAAAATAGCGTTTCTTTTCTTTCTTTCTTTCAACCTTTCTTTCTTTTTTTATCTTCCTTTTTTCTTTAGAGAGAGAGAGAGAGAGAGAGTATGAGAAAGAGAGGGGGGAAAATAAGTCTTTCATTTGAATAGCAGGTACATGCCCCAAATTATACAAAGAAATTGAACAAGAATTTCAAATATTATTAGACAAAACAAGCATGTCTGCTGACCTCCCGGCGAAGAAGCAAGTTCAGAGAGCTACAGTATGCTTTCCTCAAAGGACCCAAGCAATTCTTATCAAGACTCTGAGGATAAAAAGGGCAGGAGGTCAGAGATACAAACATATGAAACTTGTAAGTTCCAATGGAACAAAAATAGAACTCACCTTCAAATGTTGCAGAAGGCGAGCATATGTCCTGCATTTGTATCGTAAATCTGCATGATCTGGCCTCTTCAACTGCCCCCTCTGTTCAAGTAAGCATACAAAATTGTTTGAAATCTGCAGCCCCATGTCTAATATTCAATATAAATATGAAACAGGACACAGCTTGAAATTACCTGTGAAAAGTAACTCTTGTCGCTTATCATGAAATCCACCAAGCTAGCAAAGTAGTTTCTCAAGAATTCAGAAGCTCTCCTGACAAATGTAGCTTTCAATTTTTCAAGTTCAGCACGTTTCTCTTTGACCTGTGACAACAACAGCTAGAATTTAGAAAGCAGCAATTTGAATGAATAAGGGAGAACCAATGGAACAATATGAATTCTCAAAATTTATCCAAAACATTTTCAGTCCATTGAAAAGGGACCTTATGATTCCCAAGTTCACATTAGAATTTGGAAGAATAAGAGGACTTGTCAATAACAATCAGCATCAGAATTCTAAGTTGACTAAATGCATGTCCTGAAAATTTTTGATAGGTGCATAGCTTGTTAATATGGTTCATCTCATTACATTGGTGGCAAAAATTATGCAGTAAAAAGAAGCAGAGTACATACAGCACGCATATTTGCATAGGTAGGATCCAATTTAGGCACTTGAAGACCACATAAAGCACCAGTTAACCATTCACATGCTTCAATGTTTTGAAGCATCCGTGCCTCATCAAATGCACCTCCTGTTAGAATTGCTGCATACTAGAACCAAAGGTGCAAGTTAGCAGAGAAAAAAGAATAAATGCTTGCTTTGAATACATTTATGAAGCTGGCATGAACTTGACAGATGGCATACTTCAGAAGGGACATGCAGTCGCTCAAGCAGCTTATCAAGCTCTTCAATGAGTGCTTTATTATTGACAGACTGCATCTCCAACTTATTATTGCGAGTTTCTATCTGGCCAAGAAGATATGAAGACAACCAAGGCAGTTAAACAAAATTATTGTAGGAAAAAAGAAAACCAACATTTTAATAAACCCAATATGAGAGACAAAGTAATATTTTGAAGCCTAAAATAATGAACACTAGCACAGAGTTGGAGAAGTTATCCCAATCTACTTTTTTTTTTCTTCAAAGTAGCATCCACTTTTAATTAAAAACTACCAGAAGCAGTTGATTTCCCCTTGACAGGGAACAATTTCCGCTTCCAAAAATTGCATTCCTATAAAATCAGAGAAGTACTGAAATCTGAAACAGGAAAATAGCTCACAAAAAAAAACTAGGAAATACACAGTGAACTTCCAAGCCAGTAGGGAACCATCTAAATAAACTTCCAAGCCAGTGGGGAATAGATGCATCTTTCATTAGAGATGGTACTACCTAACATTTTGAGAACTAAACTCCTTTTTTCCAGAAGAACTGAGGAAACAGGAATATTAAAGAAAGAACTCCAAGCGAATACCAAGAAACTCACAATAAGAACTGGGCAAGTATGGGTGTACTTACTGACTCAATATCCTCTCTCATATGTCTAAGTTTAACATTAAATATGCCCAGCCATTCATCCATATCATCAACACAATTTGTTGCAGCCTCAAGCCCTTGCAGTACCTGTAAGACTCAACAATCAACCACAGAAGCTCAAGCTGTCATACAACAGCTAAGGAAGTGACAACATAAGCAGCAGCATAGTGCAACATCAAACAGATGAAGAAGCTCAATCCTTTCAACTAAAAAAGATTTCCACTGGAGTACAATAGAATACACATTAGAGCTCATTCAAAGAAATAAGATTGTCTCATATCCAGAATCATAATACCTCTTCAACCAATGGTTCAGTTTCCAGAATGGCATGCACATTGGCTGCTTCAAGGGCTTGGAGCTCTCTCTTCAACCTTTCAGAAAATGCTTCTGCCTCACCAATACCCATGACATAACTGTTATACCGTGCATAACCAAAAACATCTGGTCAGTTGTAAGGTAGTATTTTCTCGAAATCAAGTGTGCATGAGTTGTCCCCCGGTTTTTCTGGAATCACTTACACTTGAGCCCCCAAAACTTAGCCGCCAATAAAATTCATGCATTTAAAACTTCAATGCCAGGCAAGATGAAAACGTTATCCTTCAAAGGCCAATAAATAATATACGTTTCTCTGATTCGAAAATGGTTGTGGGTTAACAGAAGTTTTAACTGGCAGATCGAGTTAGTATCACATAGTCCTCAATGCATGCCAATCTGTATTTTCTTTTTCCACACGAGAAAAAAGATAATGCAAGTGGCAAGATATTAGACCACGGTGAACATATTGTCAATTAAAATAAGAAATGCAAGTTTCTTTACATTCACACATGTGATGTCGTAATTTTAACAATACTTCAATGCAAAATCACTTAAAAGTGAATAAAAATGATTACAAGACTTCAGGGAAGACGACCATAACTTTAGGTAGTAATTTGAAATAAGTTTTCAAAGAAAATGATCTGCTATGTGACCCACAAGGAAAAGGGCACCAGAGCACCTCTTAATTGGGAAGGTACAGCAGCTAAATCTTCCCAAGGAGTGGAAATCTTCATTCTATAACACTTACTAAATTTTTCAAACACAAACTTGATGACATTGGAGGCCAATCTTAGGCGCTACTTCCCTCTTCAGTGTCAAAGAAAAATAAGGAAGCAGAAGAGGATTTATATTGTTGCGTTTCAGCATAAAGATGGTTTTGAGAGACAGGGAGATGTAAAAGGAAAAGAAACCGTAGATTTATAGGACCTAATTGCGGCAGACAACCATAAAACTTAGCATCATATGCTTGAATGTGAATGCTAGTTAGGATGAGTAGCGAGATCTCGATGAGTAACAAAGTACTAGAGACAACTCTAGGAATCAACAAAAACAAAGAGGGTTTAATGATATCCAATTCTAATACACCATAGTAGTGTTTACGAAATATAATATAACTCTTGAATAATCTGGGACTGAAGCAAAAGCTTCTAAACCAAATAAAAGAGATACAATGGCCAAGTATTATTCCTTTCTAGTGAGCTAAAAGTGTCATTAGAGACGACAAACTGAGTAGGTTAAATATCTACAACTGTTTGGTACCTCAGACTCAAAACTCTGCAGTAACCTTGATAAAAATATTGAACTTTCTAGAGCAGAAGCATCTTCTGTCCCTTCCATATGGTCAAATTATATTAACAGTAACATCTCAACAGATTGAGACAAAAGAAATACTCACGTGCCAAGGAGAGCTTCCATATCCTCTTCCTCCGCTTGGGAGACAAGTTCTTTTTCAAAAGTAACTTTTAAGTCACTTACTGTCACTGAATTTGCAATAGGCCCATCTGGCTGATTTGCTTTTTTGGTAACTGTGGGAGTATTTTCCTATGTCCAATTAGCGAGGATAAATCAGCAATACTGACGTATTATGAAGAGATCTCAATGTTATACCACAGGAGAAAAACATGGGCCCCAACTCATCATATAATAATCCACAAAATCCCTTGCATCATGAGTCATGCAGCAACAGGGTATTACATTCCAGCATTTAAACCGACGAGCACATCCTCTTTAATGCGTTACAAGCATTCATTTTTCCCATCATAGAAGCTCTCCAAACTTTAAGTTACAGAATAAACATTTATACTAAATGAGGCTTCATTCGTTGGCAAAACATACTGTCCACTGGTAAATATACGCACAACTTCGATCCAGAGACAAAGACAGAAAGCACTCAAACGAACTTGCCAAAGAAGAAGCCCACTAATACTAAATTTACTGCAGTATGCAGGAAAAGATGAAAGAAGAGCATGGTAAGCTTCTGAAAGACAAATTAATGCGCATCAATTTTTTAAGCAACTCTATCATGACAGTGAGACAGGAGTAGTTATCATCAAACCAGACCATCATGGACCACATAACTGAGACCTATGCCACCTTCAAGGCCTCTTCAAAAGATGAATATATGAGTAACAACATCGCATTAACACTGTTTTACAGAATATATTATATCATTTCAACAATATCAACAAAAACAATATGCAAAGAACTGTGGAACCAAAGCATTCCAATCATCTATAGAATTCGCCAACTATGATGTCACTGCTGAAACAACTGTAAATATAAGTGCAAATCAATCCTTAAATTAGAGGAATCATGCACTAAGAAACAACATAAAACTTGAAGATAGAGAAGTAGAGAAGTACAGAATCATCATATGCACCTTGGCCCAAAGTGCCATCTCCACAACATCTATGCCGACGACTTTAGGAAGACGACCAAGAACATCTTTGCAGATATTTAAGATGCAAAACAGAAGCCGGTTTCTGAATTTCATAAAGAGGAATGAACATATAAATCAGTAGCAGTTCGTCAACATCCCTTCTGCATCAAGAAGTAAGGAAAGCAAAGGGAAGCAGTTTTTCTAACATCACTCACCTATCATCTATGTTACGCATGGTCCACTGAGGAGGAGCAACACTCTGGCTTCTGAGGTTATCAAATCCCTGGGAAAGTCCAATCAGAACCCGCTCATTGGATCCAGCATTAACATGAAGTTCGGCACTTTTATGAACAACTTTGCTTCTCATTATTGCCAAGTTCATACAAGAATAAACAGAGTCAATAAATGTGAGGCATTACCAGAGTAAACGTGCATCCACTGGGATCATTAGTTATAACCTCCACCTTAGAAAGATGCTTGAGCTTGTATAACTTCGCAGGCTGTACGGTTAAGTCAAGACATGATTATTAAATATGTGTCGTGGAGCACATTCTTTTTATAACTAAGCTTACGAAAGTGCGCCTCACTGGAAACTCTGCTTAAGGCATCTTACTCCAAATTCATAGAGCGAAGGAAAGCAAACAAAATTGCAAACTTACCTCCAGCACTCCTCCCGTTGAATATTTCAAGACTCGAAGAAACGCTTTAGTCCTACTTCCCTTTGATTTTGCTGCGTAAAAGAAAATTGCAAAGCCAATAAGAAGAGACTTAAGAGCAAAATTTTCTTAATCGTAATTTAAACCAAGTCTTAATTAAAAATGCGTAACAAATTCTTCAAATGGCCCCTAAAGAAGCTTTTTTGCTAGTTAAGATAACGTTTCAGAGGCGGAGGATGAGCCATAATTAAAGAGTAGAGAGCACATTGCGAATCCAAAAAGCGAGAGGGAATTCGGTAACAACTCTTTGAAACGGCTCCTGAAGGAGCTTTCTAGCTAGCTAAAATGCATTTCACGGAGGGAGAATTGAAAAGCGAAATGAGGACGAGGAAGGAGGAGGGAAAGGGAGAAGGGAGGCGTTTTACTGGAGAGAGCGAGAACCCTAGGCTTGGCCATGTGACGGCCTAATTTGCCAGATTTGCCCCAGATCCCGCGGCTCTTGGCGACGCGGATCGACATCACGATCTTCTGTTTGGTGCCTTCGATGGCTGCCTCGCAGGCTCTCTTTAGCTCCTCGTCGTCGGCGCTCGATTTCGCCATTTCCTCCTTCCTTTCGTTTCGTTTCTGTTTTCACTTTCTGCTCAGGCTTTACTGGAAGATTTTAGATTATCAACAGCGAGAGAGAAGGAGAGAGAACTGAGAAGAAGAGGAAGCATGCGTGTCAAAATTGGTTGTTTTTCTTTTTGCCTTTCCTTTTTTGCTCTTTCATGCCATGGGTTAATTTTTTTTAGAAAGCTTCTTGGGTCAAATTTTTTGTTTGCCTCTGATTTGGCTTCATCGTTTGTACGTTGGTGGTTGTTTTTTATCCTCGTCATACCCTTTTGGGCCTGTTTTGGAGTAATACGATCCTTGATTCAAATTTTGGGCCCCTTCTTGACATTGGGCCTTGAAGACTGAGTCCACCCCAGAAGGGCAAAGAATTTAGCTTTGCCCTTAATTCGTTTTTTTTTAAAGTAGGATTGAATGAAGTGAATGAACACTAATCATAATTATTCGCTTTCCCATGTAACTTTGATGCACATAATTGGAATTGTCATATGGAGAAGAAATATTTGGCATACATATGTATGAGTATAAATAGTCAAGATAAATCAAGCTAAAAATTTTGTGCCTCATCCTGGTATTGTATGAGATCGATCAGGTAATCTGAGCTGAAGCTTTACATGGTAAGTTGCATCTACATCAAGGCTCGATTCTGTATCCGTCTGTGCAAAAATAGCATGTCCCCGAGCAAACGCAAACGAACCGGTTCCACCAACCACAGTAAGTTCTTCCCTCTCTTTATGCTCTACATGCTTGGCCTGTATACTAAGGCTGCCTGAGTAATGTGGTGTATTGAATGTGAGATAGATAATGTTGAAACCCGAATGAGCAAAATGTTCAACCGGGATTATGAAACCCTGAGCTTTTCCGACAACCCGGGAAGTGTTCTCGGGACCTTCGGTGAGGGTACGGTGAAAGATGAAGGCACCTGCAGCGTCTGCTTGTGCATGTGGCTGCACGTTAGGAGTTGGAATGTAAGGTTGTTGAATGTACAATGACAAGGCCAGCCATGGACTAGAGTGATCGTCTTTTGATGGATTTTTGTGATGAGGTATTGGCGAGAGCAGAGCCAAGAGAACTACGGCCAGTATTGCTAAGGAAACTGTAGCGCAAAAAATGATTCTACAAAGCATCATGCACGTATGGGCATGGCCTGTTTCAAGTTTATGTTAATTGGTGATCTGCTTCTATTGGCATTCTTAAGAGATGGGTTTGTTATTTTCTTTATTGAATCATGTGGTAAATGTTCTGGTCACCTAATCCACAGATGCAGTGCTCCTAATCCAATATGCAGAATGATATAGTTTAGATTACGAAATCTAGCAAGTACCAACCAACTACTCTTTCTTTGATATAGTTAGTGCATAATTTTGCTCGGGTATGTGATGATGACGCTGCTTAGCTTTGGAGTCATGAAGCGATGTTGTGTTGTTTTTAAAACCTATTTTATTCTTCTGTGGTTGAGAGCTGCTACATTTTGATGGGTTTGCTGTCATGTCGAAAAATCATGTTAATTAGCTTATCTTTTTTCTGATAGAAGTTAATTAGCTTATCTATCTCCAAAAAGTTGCCCTTCATGTAAAAACTTGTGAAGTGTCCACTGGTATTTGAAGCAAAAAAAAAAAAAAGTAGCAATTACTTTTACACAGGATTAGCACAACAGCATATCCAGTAACCACTTCTTATATGCAGTCACGTCCTAAGAGGATTAACAACCATGTAACGCCTTCTAATAACGGTTATGTGAAAAGAGGAGCAAACGACACATTTTTTGGTTGGTGTAGAAAGTACACACCCTGGGGAGAGAGAGAATATTGTACCTATCAGATATTCTTAACAAGATGACTTATTGGCTATTGCCACACAATTCCTAGTGCGATAGTGTGAGAACGTAAATGTCATATCCCGACCAGAAAGCAGGACCAATATATTATATCTGTTCGGTCTAACCAATAAGAAACTGTAGAAGAAAAACATCCAGGAAGAATGCGTAGACAATGGCAAATTTCAGGGGGAGCTATGAATGGAAAGAGAGAGTAAAACCATAATCATTGGCAGCGAAGAATACAAATGTGGTACAAATGAATAAAATTCACGCCCATTACTAAGAGCACAAGCAACTAAACTAGTGCACAGATAACTAACTACACACCACCCTCAGCTCATCAAGGGATAAACAAATCCAGAAACGGTACAACGCAGGCTTGGAGAATAAATTCCAAAACTGTAGGTCGTCAAAAAGCAAGACTATATGTCAAGCAACTAATGCAAAGAAAAACTACAGTGGCCACCCTCACCTCACGATGAAGAAAATCCAACGGACAAAAACTCCTGCAACAGATGTCAAGTGGCTAAAGGGAAGTACTCTCATTCATGGCCAGCACCTTTTCGAAACAAAACATAAACATAGCCACTAAAAGGGAGCACCTCCACCACCTAGATCAATGGCAGAGGCCTCCTGGGAATCTTGAATGCACATTCAGAACAATCATACAAACCTGTAGAAGTAAAGGTCATACTAACCAGTTTTTTTTCTAAAAACTACATGTATGTTATTCTTGTAATGATCAGCGGCAGATCGGGGCAATCTGTACAATGTCAGGGCTCACCGACGTCCACCCCTTTTTCTTTTATGCCGAATAACTATTCTCCAGACGCCACCACGTCCCGGGAAAAAACCAAAGCAGTATGGGCTTATTCAACCTTTGTTAATCTTGTTTCCATGAGCTGAATGATAATATACCAAATACAGCTGGTGAAGCTAGTGACTGTCTTTGAAGAATGAAGTGTGGAAATATCTTGAAGAAAATTTACTGCAGTTGAAAGGAGTAGGGGCTGCAAAGAACTAGTTGGTCCAACTTTTTTTTTTCGATAGGTGGACTGTATTAAATAAATAATACAAGCACTAGTTTACATGTTGCCGGGTATAAAGAATATGAATAATTAGGCAAAAAGAGGAAAAAGAACGACGAATGAGCACTATTCCACCTAACTACTGTAGTGATAGTAGTTTCATAGAACCAAAAATCAACCTGTCAAAGGCTTAGCCTTGCGCACATGACCCATACTATTCACAAGATCCTTCCGGATGCAAACAGGGAACCTATTGATGTCCTTGAGAACTTTTAACCGCCAGAGAACATATGGAAAACTTAGTTGATCCCTGGAAGTGAAACGAACCACTTCATTAAACCAGAGGCACATGAACATGTTAGTCAATGGTGTATGCTCCCTCACAATGACGGATGCTTCATTCAAAGCTGCAAATGCAAATAAATATGTTGAGAAACCATACCAATGTTACTCTTTAAATCACCAAAAGTAAGATGGAAGGAAATTATCAATGAATATGATATCTGACAAAGCAAATAAAGGCCCAACTTTCTAGCGTATAAACTAAAAATTCTGTTTCCACCTGCTTCCTTTGGTAAATTCCGGTATCTATATGCGTTTCAGTGATGGTTGAACATATAAGGACGTGTAAATAGATTAGGTCATAAAGCCAGAGAGTTAAACACCACTCTGTAAATAAAATGGCAGTCATGCAAAATCAAGACAGGACTAGACCATTCAAATACCTTTCTTTCCATTAAATCTCTTGTCTTCGGGAAGGCCATCCTGTCGATATTTGGTCAATTGCACCTCCACTTCTTCTGAGGTGGCTTTATGTTTCTGGACAACAGCCCTAGCCTCATCATATACACTGCTGCGAGCACCATGTTCTGAAATTGCTAGAACAGAATTTGAACGCCAAAGAAGGGCTTCCATTACACCTAAAGGGTCCCTCCTAAATTGAGACTTTGAATCCACCCAAATAGAGAACTTTGCATGAGGAAATAAACGATGACCTAACATCTGACAAAAAGAAACGAATAAGAATCCTCCCAAGAAGAAAAGGACAGAAATGCACAAAATCATACAGACACCCAAAGAAGAAGCAGATTCATTTTAATGTTCAGACCAAAAAAAAAAAAAGAAAGAAGAAGATTCATTATACCATCTTACTAACTGAATATTAAAGATAGTCAACATGCATGACTTTTATGGCTATGCATACATTTCACAGTCAATGATTGCAGCACCTACAATTACTGCCCCAATATTGTCAGATTCAGCATACTGTTGCAGAAACTGGCAAATTTTGTGGGAATAATACTGCTCGAGGCAACAGTTCACTTTTTGACAAAACATACTTTAATAGCTCCAAAAAAAAATACAAGCAGAAATTCTCCCTCATGAAAAATAAGTCTCGAAACAACAAAGGAGATGGGAGACTAAGAGTACAGATGTATTATAGGCTTCTCCCTTCTTGTCAGCCATTTTCCATGAATCAGAAAAGGCATGTGCACATATAGAATAGGTAGTTACTGTAAGTCATGATGTTATCGCAATCATATGAATACCACTATCTTGTCTTCAGCAACATATATTTTTCAACAGGATCAAGGAATATAAAATAAGATATACTTGTTGGACATACAACAAAAACAGAAAAATAATAACAAATCGCACCATTTAACTTCAAATTAATTAGGGCAGTGTACTACGAAATATCAGTAGAGTGAGGAAAAGGACATGGGTATACAGAGTTAGCATATAGATTTTATACCTTTGGGACTTTACCATTTAACCTTTGGTCCGTGAAAGGAAGATCCTTTACAACAATGATACGCCATTTCCCAATATAATGGTCCTCGCCTATTCTTCTACCAGCAAATTCTTGAGCTGCTAGAGTAATTTCATCCCAGAAAGCAACATAGCAAACCTGCATTAGTATAGTCCAAAAGTACTTATCAAGTCTAGCGAACATAGAAGCAACGAAGCAAACATTTCTGTCCTCCCCCCAAAAGCTAACCTTTTTAAGAGATGCCTCTGACATCCCAATAGGTTGATAAAGATCATCTCCACCACCAAATGCACAAGTGGACACAACAGCCTTGCAGGTTTCCATGTAACTTTTATCCTCATCAGAAATCTTAAACCCACCATTTTCACTGTAAAAGCCGCAATGCTCACTGACTGTTTCATTCACCTGAAAAAGCCACAGACTTTTCAGGCAATATAAGAGACAATGGACATATCTCAAGGAATGCAAGAACTATAAGCTACCAAAACTAAAATGCTCAGATACGTCACACTACAATCCCAACCTCGAAACTTTTTTCTCTCTGATCAACAGTTTGATATCCAGTAAATAAGTTAAACCGTGTAGCTCCAGTACTCTGCTCCGAAATGTTAATGTTCCCTGCTACGTTCTGTACATCATTTTCTACTAGGTAGACCACATTTTTCACAGGACTATTTACGTCATTATCTCCCACTGGAAAATCCAGGCGTTCAAGTTCTTCAGTAGGGAGCAGCTTCAAGCAACCTGACAATACGACGCCGGATAACAGTTCTCAATTAAAAAAAAAAACGAGCTTGCCAAACAATAATGCAATTAAATCTCAACACGCTTACGTGGTGGATCGATCCGATTCAAATTGGTGAGGGATACTTTCCCCGGCTTCTTGTCACCACCAGAGCTCGGTTTCTTCAACTCACCGATTTCCTGCCTGGCGCGGTCCAAGCTAGGTCTTTTCCCGATCCTCGATGCTTCGAACACGAGCAGTCCAGCTGCGGCGAGGAATATCATCACCATCCAGTATCTCAAAAGGAACCTGACAACTCGCTGGGGCAACTCGCCCTTGGCCCGGTGCCCGTGCTGTTTCTTCCGCTTCCGACGAACTCGGGCTCGCATCCGGTTCTGCTCGTCCGAGTCGTCCTCCGAGACGGAGATCAACACGTTGTTGTTGTTTATGTTGCTGTTGCTGTTGAACATTGAGGCAATGCAATGAAGATAAACTTGAATTTTTGATTGAGAGGGAGTGAAGAAGGGGTCAGATTTAGGGAAATTAGGTTTTCGGTAAAAGAATTGGGAGGATTGGATTTGGGTATCTGATGAATATAGTTGCAATGCAAAGTCTGCTGCTATTGGGGTTTGTTCGTTATTACTCTAGTAGTTAGTTGCTACTAACTCACTCTCCAGTTTAGGGGAAGACGGTCCAAGGAGGAGCGGCGTGAGCCCTCGTTATTTATTGTTATTATTATTATTATTATTATTATTATTATTATTATTATTATTATTATTATTATTCTGTTATTATTGTTTTTTATGTTTTACCAAAATAAAATATATCAGGCTCTCCTCTTATCATTAGATTCACCAGTTACCACGTACTTTTGTAGAAAAAACACTTGGCCCTTACAGTGGGATTTCGTATTGTTAGTTATATTCTACTATTATTTGTTTTCTTTAGACAAAAAAAAAATTATTTGTTTTCTTTCTTACTTTTATATGGCTCAACTTTAATATCTATATATTTTATACATTATGTAGGGAAAACAAAATTAGGATGCAAAAGGCCTATTTCGAAAGTTTTCTATACTCAGAAAACCATGAAAAAGAGGTTTGCTATTGAAAAGGTACAAATTTATTTTTTAGCATTCTTAAAAAATTCTTAAAGATTCTTCTTTGAATTGTTAGAAAAGTTTCATTTCATCTCTCTAACACTTCTCATGAATTTATTAATTTAAAATTAATTTATCTTCATGTTAACCTCAATATTTCTATATATTTTTTTTAAGTCATACAAGCCTTATTTTTAAGTCAACCAATAATAGTTTAAATTTGAAACGTAGTTATCGTCCTTATCAGAACAAATATTACTTTCCTTAAAAAGAACAAGGGATGGTGATGGGAAAAAAAAAATATTCTGGCTTGGCAAGCAAAAGCGGAAATTATGTGGAAATTAAGACTTCTTGTTAATTACTTTCCAAAAGGAAGATATCAGACAGTGAATAATCAAGATATTCTGAAAGACTTTGGTCAAATCTAATACTGGGAGCACCGACCAACAGCATCCCTAGAAGGTGGATAAGGGCCTTCCTGATTGCATTTATGCATGTGCTAAGGGTAAAGTCTAGAATTCTGGACGATCTATTCCATTCCTCCTTTCTTTAGATGATTTACAGAAGAAAAGAGCAGATATATTAACTAAGAGAAATTAGAGGCAGCAAGGACATCTATCTAGCACTTTATTCTTATGAATGCCATTGTTGCAGTGGCTCTTTTAGACCTATGCGTTGAATATCTGGGATGCTAAAAGGAGAAATCTTATGCACCGTCCCCTGCTGTGAGCCCAATAAATCATTCTCAATGCAGTCATACCTGCATACAATTTACAGGACAATGTTTAGTTGATGAGGGTACCAAAAACAACACATATAAAGAAGAATTCTCCCCATCCTTGTTTTACAATAAGCAATTAATCTTGGATTGTTGTTCTAATTCTGTCATCCAGGTACTGAGGCATAATAAATCCAAAAGAAGTGACACAACAACTGGACGGGTTATGGAAGTGAATTGGTACAACTTACGAGGAAGAATTCAAGCTTTTCGAAAGAAACTTACAAATTACGGCAGAGATTCTCAGTTGATTTGAAAACAGCAATGATCCTCGCTCTCAGATCCTTAATGCGTTCACCATCATAATCATCAAAATTCTCTTCCAGAAGTAACGAAAGCCTCTCAACATTACCTTCAAATTGCTGCTGTTGGTCCTCAAACAATTCCCTTTTCATTTTCTTTTCATCGCTTGTCATCTCAGCTTTGAATATTTCGCCACCAAACATGTAATAAGCAAATGGATAGGTAAGTGAAAGAATCCGCCTAAATTTCGAGAGCGAATGGAGACCATTGACTATCCAACTGAAATCCTTAGAAATTGAGTCTCTCTCTTCCAACTTTGATATCTTATCTTGGATGGATTCTTTAAGTTTAGATTCAAGCTTAAAAGAATCTAGATGAGCCTGATAACGGTTGTGGTAGTGCATGTAGCGGTGAAGATCTATTTTTGCACGCTGACTTTTCTGCTCAAACTCTTCCTTGTATTCCCCACAACTGTGACCAAAGATAGTTGTCCAATCATGGTCTCTACCAGTAGCACCGCCGCACAACCAACTGAACAGGACAACAGACACAAAACCAAAGACTTTAAATAACCAAGCAAAGTGTAACTTGAGCATCAATAAGTTTTAAATAAATCAAATACAACCAAGAAAACAAGTAAGCTTGCTATTTTACTATAAGTTTTGACAGAATATTAGAAAATACTCCATCAAAATACAAAACAAAAAAAAAACAACACAGGACAAGTATCAAGCTTTGGTGCATCTTACACTACCATAAAATAAGAAGGTCTATTCGTTCTAGACTTCAATAACTGGCATAACTACTTAAAGTCACCTACTTTTACTGCAAGTCACAGGAAAAACAGAACTGGCTCTACTAAAACAATTGTCACCTAACAACTGTGCGAGTATAAGCGTGATGTACCATGTCAATGAAGCTTTTTCCTGTACAAATTCCGTGTATGCTATATACCTGAAATAATGTCTTTATCATTGAGAACCTTATAATAACCAGTTACCGACCATACAACCCCTACACAAGAATCATTTATCACTTACTACTCTACCTCAGTTGATTTGACACTTAGGGTGGGCAGCTTCTGCTTCATTCCATGGCAAGAGAGACCAGCGCAGACAATATTTGTATGTAAATATCATTGCAGCACAACGATCAAATTTTCATATATAAGTTGCGTTGTTCAACAGTCACACAAAAGGGAGAAAAGAAGAACATGGTAAAAGATAAAATCCAGAGACTGGTTAATCCCTGACAATCATACAGAAGAAAGAACCAGGAGAAATGAAACATAAGAAGTGCATGCTATCTAAGAAATTGACTAAGAAAGAACCAGGAGAAATGAAACATAAGAAGTGCATGCTATCTAAGAAATTGACTATCATTAGGATCACAATGACTCTGCTAATGTGATAGTCAGATTGCAAGAATGGGAACACATAATTGGATAATTGTGAACAAATTGAATTTGAAATTGGTGTCAAGTTTGTGGGGCTAGGTAAGGTCGGATTTTCAACCTCAATTTGCTTTCATTTCAGATATGTAAACCTTGGTTGCTAAGGGCAAGAGTGGCAAGAGTTGCAAGAGTGGTCAATCTTCAAAAGGCCAATGTGCAGCCAGGTAATATGCCTCATCATGATCATGCACAACGCCAATTAGTTGTTCACATCGACCAAGGAAAAAAGAAATGAAAAGAATTCAACTCTGATATAGCATTTAAGTGAAAAGGAATACAAAAACAGGAGAGACATAAGAAACTCACCAAAAGGCTTGCCCACATAGACAGCAAACTAGGTTGCATCCTCCATTCTTTTCAACCAGTTTGTGACACTTGGGGCAGGGCTTTGTGTGGACTGTCATCCAGTTAACTGTCTCCGATTCATCTTGGCATTTCTTGGTCCAGAGTTCCCACATTAGACATGAACAAGGAGAGTGTGCTTCAGACAGGCAAGTAAAACAGAATTGCAAACCACATGCACATTCAACCTCACAAAGTTTAACATCATCAACGGATATTGCATTTCCACAATGTGGAACACTGGGGCACCATTTAACTCTACTATTGTCCTCAATATATGATTCCTGAAGAAACCGATCAAACTTCTGAGCAAGATAAGGATCCCTTGCGCCAACTAATGCTTTTATTTTTGCATCATCACAGACAGAATTGCAGTTGGGGTCCATGCACCTGATTGATCTACTCTTGCCCTCGTTTATCTTCACAATAAAATGCGAAGTCCAACCTAAACAGAAAATAAACAAAAAATAAAAAAACAGAAAACCTTTTAGCTGCATAGCACATACAGAATGACAAAGTTTGAGAAGAGTAATATTGGACTGAGCAAACTATGTCTATAAGAGCCTTATCTATTTAGCTGTATAGCACTTAGAAAAACCTCTAACCTAGGCTGGGTTTTGACTTGTTGTTGATCCCTAATTTTCACTCAAGATGGCTTGGTTAGACTCTTTCAACTTGTTCCACTGATCTCAAGCGTTTCCCCTAAGTGTCCCCAGAAGCACTCTTGTTTCAAACAGAGGAAGACAGATCACGTTTCATTTTATGTTTCTCAAGAATCTTGTAGTAAGGATTTCAGATACATGCCAAACTTTCCAACTGAGAATAGAGGGAACTACAGGACCTCTCCTGGGACTATATCTCCAAGTTTAGTTTGATTACCCTTTGGAAGGAAAGGAGGTGGGGTTTCCATAGCCCCTCACCTCTAAAACCATAACCATCTTTCCTAGATATGTGAAAAGTGAAAAAGCTGAAGGTCTGCAGCAGGGGAAAAAAAAAAATAATGACGTGACTTTGTATACAATAGACTCCAATGACCATCATCTCTATTGCATCATCTTTCTCCCGAGAAAGATAAAGCTCAGTACCATCTTTCCTGATGGTGTATATACTTGGCCAATGAGGACAGAAAGCAACAATCCAGTTTTGCATAGTATTGTTTAAGCGTTCAATACCAGATTGTTCTTGGAATAGTGACAAAGCAAATCAAACAAAAAACATTTATTAGCAATGAAGCAAAGATGTGATGGATTGTGGATGAGAAGACCAAATTTATTCAGACAAGACACATCAGAGAACTTACAGTCATTGCAAAAGATATGACCACATTCCATTTTAGTGGCATCACTAACAGATACATCATCAAAGCAAATTTCGCAGCCAACAGATGATGGCAGATTTGGGATGTCATTATTGTGATTGCCTGTGGGCACGCCTGCTTCAGCGCACAATTTTTCTTTCCCATTCTCCACAAGCAATTCAGTCACCTTATCCACATCCCAGCGATGGTGGATGAGCAACGTCCGTGCATGGTGTGCATTTAACCATAGCAAATCCATTACTTTATGCATTACCTCCCTCTGCAGAATTCCAATACCCGCAATTCATACATTGCTGCAAATAAAACATTCGGAATAACAATTGTGGTTAAAAACAACAAACCTGCGCAGCCAAGATCGATTCTTTGGTGATCACCTGCAGAAAAAGGAAAGACAGACAAAGAAAGATTACAAAACAAGCCAGCCACATTCCATTCTAGAACAAAATTTTCAGTCTTTTATCACCTGATGCTACACAAAAACGGCAAAACTGAACCACAACAATCAACGAATCCAAAATATATATATATATAAGAAAAAAAAAAAAACTCCAAACACGGTAAAACCCAAACAATCATCAAACAAGCAGTACATACACAATCCACTGCCCTGTTTTTTCACGGGTTTGAAGAGTAAAAAGGAAGAAGAAAAAGAATAATCAAATTCAAAAGCTCGAGAATTCTTATGATCACAACAAAGCCGCAAAATTCAAGAATCGCCGGTGGAATATTAATCACCTTAAACGAAGGGCCACGGGCAACAATTTCAGTATCATCTTCAATCCCTTCAACGGCATCATCTTCGTCATCACAGCCTTCATCAGAATCTTGATAGTCATAGTCATCATCACTGTCCACGTAATCCCCCATTGGAGTCCCTCTCTGAGTAGTGAAGGCCAAAATAGAAGTTTTGGTTGGCCTTTTTTATTGGGAGGGATTTTGCGGTGGGGGGGCAGGTGGCAGGGGGGGTTGTGTTGTGTCAATCTTTTTATTCTGCTTCCGCCAGTGTACTTTCGTTGCTTTTGTTGTGTGTTTTTTTCTTTCTTTTTGGTTCCTAGAATTTCTCGGAGAAGATACACTGTCGTCGTCGTACTAGGGAAGCGAGGATATTAAATGTCACATGTGGGTCACACTACTTAACCACGTACCTGGTTTGGGAAGATTTGGCAACTAACAGTCGGTCACTAGTATAGTCGCCAACGCCAACATAGTTGTTTTCCCCTTTTTCAAGAAAAAAAAAAGAAAAAAAAATGTCTTGGCTCTTAACACATCTCTACTTTTTCTGATTAATCATAAATTTGGTATCTATTATTTTAATTATGGTTATAATTAAGTTTTGAAAATTTGAGTTCAAATTTATGACAAAGCATAATATAGGGGTAGTTTGAGTGATGAGGGACATAGTTATTTGATTATATTAAAACAAGCCTTGAGTTTGAGTCCAGCAAAAACTCTCCGTCCTGAAAGTGTACATCTGGGGCCGCATCCGGGAATTTCTTTTATTGAATGAATACCCATTCTGAAAATTTTTGACATTTACCAAGTTAGAAAACATGCAAAAATATTGTCTCCTTATTTGCCATAATAGATAAAAAAGCAATCTCCCTATAAGCACCCAAATTATGCACAAGCTTCAAGGGGAAAAAAGTTTGTGTACAAATGTGTTTTTGTGTGAGCGAATTGTTCATGTGGTTCCAAAGCATTGGTTGATGATGCCTGCGCTTGAAACGAATGCCGGTATATGGCGTATACGTCTTAGTTTCTTCTTGAATAGATTAAGTATTTAAGTTTCTGGTCGTTGCTTTCCAGCTCGATTAGATGCGGGGATATATGGTAAAAGAAAGATTACGAGTTTCATAATACTTAACTCTCTTCCTTTATTGACTTTATCATTTATAATGAAAAAATAAACTCTTTTTTTTTTTGTCTAATGAAATGAAATGAAAAATAAACTGGCTATAGCAGACATCATCTTCTTTCATACACATATTTTATGCTGGAGCTACTAAGACTATGGGATACATTGAAACCATGTTTAAAGGAGGGAGACACACCCACCACAACTAAGGGTGCAAAAAAAAGGGAGGGAGCTTTTCTATATCAGAATTCATAACCCAGAAACAGAAACATGAGTTTTCCAATCCCCACCACCAGTTGGCTAACTCTCTCTGTTCGATAAGTCAAGCAACAGTGCCAAAAGAGAATCCTCTACTCATTCAATCTTCCATTAATTCCGCGAACCTAACTTCGCTTTAGGAATTGCAGATTGCCTTCCTGCTTCTGTAGTAAGGAAACCATAGATAGGCAACAGAACAAACGAGTGAAAGCAAACATCTTATTCGGGGAATTAAAACAACAAACCCTTTTGCCATTAATCCCATAGGATATAATAACTTGGTGCAAATTCCACATCCCCAAACATAACACTTGCCTCGTCAGGTAAGCAGGCAAACTGCACATAACATTATTAAAAAACTGTCTTCATTTGGTTCCTTGAAATGTTCCACTCTCTCTCTCTCTCTCTTGAACTGAAAGAACGATTATATTACTAATTTGCATTGGGAAAATCCCTTAAAATCTTACTCTTCCTCATATAGTTGTTGCCAGAAAACACGATGAGAAATAGAACCTGATGAACAAGTTAATCCAAGGTATGAAACTATGAAAATGCTGAAAAATTCAAAAGACTCTTTTCGAAGCAACATTCAAGGTTTTCTTTCCGATGTTCACCGGGAAATACACGCACGCATATACTTCATCTACGAAGTCAGAACAACGAAGTTTTCAAACTCGAATGAATTCTCTGTCTGTGTTCAAAATTCATAAGAGTATCTGAACCTAAAATACATTCATAGAATTTACTCAAAGACACAACAACAAAGAGATATACAAACAATAGCAAACCAGAAGTGTGACTTTTCCAACTTCAACGTTTGGAATACTGTGGACGCTTTCGGGCTTTGTGGAGGCCAACCTTCTTCCTCTCCACCACCCTTGCGTCCCTCCTTAAGAAGCCTCCCTGTTTCAGCGGCGGTCTGTGGTTGGCACTAATCTTCAACAGCGCGCGAGCTATGCCAAGGGTGATTGCCTGAGCCTGACCAGCGAGGCCTCCCCCATGAGCTTTGACAAACACATCGTAGGTATTCTCATACCCTAGAGCTATCAACGGGAGTTTCACATATTGAAGCCACAATGGGTTACCTTGAAGATATTCCTGCACAGCATTACAAAAACCCGTCACAAGAAAGACAAACAAAAGACTTATCCTTGCCTGGCTCTGAAATTACCTGAAATCACCACAATCACAGTTATCAAACGCAATTATTCAATAAAAATTGCCCACATTGCTTGGTTTAAAAAATTGATTATAATGACGGCAGAACACTCCAGTGCCTCGGTTACTCAGTTGAGCTAGGGTTTCCAACAACAAAAGATACAACTTTGAATCTTGGAGGTAGTTTGTTCATGCAGAGATGATAGAAGGGCACAACTCTCTCCAAGTTCTCTACTTATAATCACTTAAAATGGGACTATAACTGGTAAATAGCCAGAGTTTCTAAATTAGCAGGAAGACTCCTCTTTTCTGGGTGGATGGCAAACAATCCTAAAGGGCTTTAACTAATTAATAATCATCAGTAGCAAGTCGCAACCAAAATGAAATACCCATGTCACGAAATTCAACAACTACCCACTCCTTTCTCAAAAGTTTAAGCTTTGAGAGAGGCAGAGAGAACGGAGACAGAGTTACCCTGGCGTCGCGGTAATTGATGAAGACTTTGCCGGTGCCTTCCTGGAGGACGACGCGAGCAATTGCGCACTTGCGGCGGCCGGTGCCGAAGATGGGTTGAGCGGCGAATCCACCGGGGAGCCTCGACTTCACCAATTTCTCGATATCTTCGGGGGCCTCGGGGGCGGCGACGGTGGCGGTGACGCGGAGGGCGGAGTAGGACGGCCTGCCGGAGGAGAGGGTGAGAGAGCGGCGTTTGGATGGGGGAAAGAGTAAGGTGTTTGATTGGCGGGAGATTTGGTCGGCAAATGAAAGAGAAGAGAAGAAAGTCGCCAGAGAGGAAACTGAGGCTGACATTTTTATGGAGTTTTTTTGGAGCTCTCTTTCCCTTCAGTGGAAGAGAGCAAGAAGGGGGAGGCTTATCGAGCAGCAGGAGAATTGGGATAATGTTTTCGCGAAACGCGGATGGATCGTGGTTTGTTATTGTCGTTTAGCTGAGACGCCGTCGCATCATGAATCAATAGACGACAGTGCATACTCATTTCGAATAGTTTCCGTTTATGGCAGGCATCAGTTGTATGACCGGTAGTAGCAAGGAAACCGATTTCTTCCTCTTCAACTGCCTATAACTAAATTAGGCGGGGTTTGCAGGATAGCCGTTTTAAAATGTCTTGTTATTAACATGCATATTATTTAGGCTGGCTGGTAAGTTCTTACAAAGGTTCTGGTAAACAGATTGAAACCTCTATTACCACAGCTGATAGATTTGTGGGTTATAACGTACCAAAAGGAGCATCTGTGGGGCTATCTTCCATACTTGCCATCTACTGATTTAGGTGGGGATTTGGTTCTCTGAGAATCAATTGGTTGGTTTAAGGCTTTGAGCATTTTAGCCAACGCTTTAGAATGAGGATTGCAAAAAGTTGACATGGAAATGGCATTCCCACATAAAGCATAATTGCAGTGTTGCTCTTATAAATGTTGCACTTAACATCATTCTTTCTTCCTGAGGTGGTGACTTGCACCAGCTACCACCTAATTAACCAACTCAATTATTTGTTTTTTTGGCGCATAACAACTCAAATTCTAAAGTGGTACAAATGGCTGAACCAATTTTGGACGAATTATTAGTTATATCATCTATAAGAATCTCTGCTGGAGTGGTAGGGCCTAATGAGTATTGGTTGGCATTTGATGATGTTTCCTTGACTGTCATTGGTCTCAGGCAGCAGACAGTAGAACCAACATTTGCCCATTGTAATCCTCGTGGACCTTGACCTTTCCGTACATCATCAATGGTCTGCCAATGATCCCCCATTTCTTAACCCGGCTTTCGGCTTGCTCTGCCTGCAGATTGTCCATCCAACGAGTGATAATCAAATTTCAACCATATTGAATTTGAGTAACAACACATGATGTCTGTTTAAGTGAACGAAATGGATAGAAAGAACTGACTTCTCTTTTCCAGTTTGTTATGGATGTGAGGATGATCAATATGATGGTCTGTAAACAAATTCCCCCAATCATCCCCAACCAAAGATCCTGCAGCTCCAGAAATTTAAAAGTTGTCAAATTTTCCCGAGTCGACATATAGGATTCATTGGGAATGTAATTCAAAATCTACAACATAGAGAGTTTTTTGGCAGATTACCTCAACTCCAAAACCAAATTTGAATCCCAAGAGCAGTGCAGCAGGCAATCCAACACCATAATAACAAGCAATGTTTATGTATGTAAGCAAAATGATTCATGACCTCTGCATATATATATTCCCAACATTCTCAGCTTCCCAGCACCATAAGCTTGCCCACATAGTGTCTCCAGTGCTCTCCCCATTCCCAACTGCATATTCAGAGAAACGAATAAATTAAAGTATAAGAAGGGAAAACATCATGCAGCTACAGAAGTATTGCTTCAACACATATGTGTATGATATTTTTATACTCTTGACCCCACATCATTTTTTATTCTATGATTTAAGTAAAACAAATAAATGACATATACACTTTTTGAGCTTTGATATAAATAATGGGAAATACAGTTCTTTGTCTTTAACCAATAAACTATATATGGGATAATGGGAGAAAGTTCAAGAAAACTATATAAGGGGAGAGAACCAAGGTGTTAATTTCTCATTGTCATGAACCTTTCCAAAACTCACCATGATACCAAAGCACAAACCAGCAACAAGTGAATTCTCAACAGACACGGCGGCAAGATCAAGCTCATCTACCAGACCCATAGAAGTCTGAGTGAGTGCACCGAGCGAGTATTTAAATGGCAGTGAAGATTGTCGGCCCGGCAATCTTCCATAGCCTTCTTGACTCTTGTCCGAACTCTTTAACGATACTACTGCAAGATTTTGACCCGCCGTGATCACTGCTGTGGCTTTCAAGAAGCGGTGTTTCCATGATTCGTAGGATATAAGATTAATACTTTCTGTCAACAACATATATTAAGGTTCGTACTTAATATGCTTAACATATATATTGCAACATAGGACTTGGACGAGGACAGGATTTGATCGATATATGTAGTAGGTTTGGCCGACACCCTTTTTAGAATGTCTTGTATTAACAGTTTAACCTATATTGTTTAGGCTAGTTAAGGCTTTTGTGGGCTACCTTCCATAGTTGCCATCTTGTGAGTTGCGATTGACGTGGGGGTTCGGTTTTCTGAGAATGCATTGGTTGGTTTGCGGCATTGAGCATTTTAGCCAACGCTTGGATTGCAAAAAATTAACATGGAAATGACACTCAAGTGTTACTCTTATGTTGCACGTAACAGCATTCTTGCTTCCTATGACTTGCATCAGCTACGACCTAATTAACCAACTTAAAACTCCAAACTGAGGAAAATGGCCGAACCAATATTGCACGAAATATTAGCTTATATCATCTATAAGAATCTCTGCTGGAATGGCAGGGCCTAGTGGAAATTGGCATTTGAATATGGTGTTTCCTTGGCTGTCATTGCTCTCAGGAAGCAGACAGTAGAATCAACATTTTGACCCATCCTAATCCTCGTGGACCTTGATCTTTCCCTTATATCATCAATGGTCTGCCAATGATCCACCCCACTTCTTAACCCGGCTCTCAACTTGCGCTGCCTGCAGATGACCCAACCAACAAGTGACAGTCAATTTTCAACCATAATGAATATGAGTAACAACACATGATGCTTAATTTAAGTGAACCAAAGTTATTATGACAAATGGGTAGAAAGCACTGACTTCTTTTTTCCAGTTTGTTTTGGAAGTGAGGATGATCAATATGATGGTCTGTAAACAAATTCCCCCAATCATCCCCAACCAAAGACCCTGCAGCTCCAGAAATTAAAGGTTGTGGAATTTTCCCGAGTCGACATATAGGATTCATTGGGAATGTAATTCACAATCTACAACATAAAGAGTTTTTTTGGCAGATTACCTCAACTCCAAAACCAAATTTGAATCCCAAGAGCAGTGCAGCAGGCAATCCAACACCATAATAACAAGCAATGTTTATGTATGCAATAATAGCTTGCCATCCGGCCCCAATAGCAACACCTTAAGGAGAGAAAATTTGACAAATAGGATGATTCAGCTTTGTTATCCATCTCCCTTGTCTTAGCTTATAAGATGACCAAAAGCAATTTATGGCCTTACGTGAGACTAATTACCTGATAAAACAGGCTGGAGGCTGTTTATAAGTACTGAGAATCCGAGCAAGATTGCTAGTCTTGTTGTTTCCTTGGCAACAGCTTCACTGTTGGTGAAGAGGTAAGGGAAATAATCTCTGGCTGCAAAAACCACGGCCATGCAAACAACCCCAACCCCTATGGCTGTCACCGAAACCACTATCACTGCAAGTTTTGCTAGGCGAGCATTCCCGGCTCCAAGTTCATTCGACACTCTCACACTGCCAAAATATTAGTGGCAAAATTTTGATCCACTTATCAATAATAGTGCACAGAGCAAAACAATAGGGAACTTGGACAAAATGCATGCCGTTTTTACTTTGTTTTGTTTGACACTGCTAAACCAAGTTTATATTGAGGTATGGAATGCGGGAATTTTCAATTTCAAGGTTCTGTAATGACTGGCAAGTAGACATAATAGGAAATTAAAAATTAATAACCACAGAGGAATCTAGGGATGTATATTACCTTATTGCAGCATTGAATCCAATCGCTATCATAGCATCCCAACCTTGTATGTTCATGCTGTAATAAAATGCGATAAGGCATTGGATTAAAGAACATGACATCGGCCAATTTGTGGAAACCCTAATGGAAATTCATAGGAATCCTGATAGACACAATACGGAGTGGTGTACAAAGCTGACATCAAAAGAAGATCAAAATGAATCGGTTCACGGAAGAGAATATATTACCATATAGAAATGGCATCAACTGGTACGAGGGGATTAGGCAGACGACCTGTTAAGGCCACCAATAACATCAAGTACCAGAATTCCAAGCTGAAAAGCATTGTGCACAATAAGATGAGTCTAAGTATACCTTGAATAGAACACAATAGTCACTTGAAAGGAAAATGAAATAAAGGGTATTACCATAGCATAACTGCTGATGCCACAGAAAGCTTGAGAAACCCCCACAAGTCCGAAAACGCTAGCCATGAGAATCCACTCCACGCACCATCTGACTTGGTAATGAGAATGTATGAAAATTGCCCAATAACTAATAGCCACCAAGAAGTATTGAGTGTGATTGCTGCCCCAATTAGGCCCCATCCAAGCTTCATTATTAGCAACCAGCTGAAGCATGCATGCAATGCTAACACTACAGCTGTCATCCAGGCTATTACCATGACTTTCCTTTGTGCTTGCAAGAACTTTTGTATTGGGAAATTCAATGCATAAGCAAACAACTGGGGAAGCATCCACAATGCAAATTTTCCTGCATGTAAAGACCCCGGTCAACATTGAAAAACTTTACCCATTCTTTATGAATTGGTGATCAATCCAGCGATTAATAGCAAATCAAAATCCAACATCTAGAGAAAGAGATTGGTGCATGGCGAAGGCCCAACTATTCTTTTGCAGAGAACTAAATATATGCCGAGTTCCTTTTATAGTTCTCTTTAAACGGTAGAAAGAAAATATCAATAAATGTGTTTCCTTTTTTCAACATTTAATAGAAAGACAGTCTGTATCCTTGAATTAAAATTTACCAACAGAGAAAGATCAACCAGAGATGTCAAATTATGGTTAACGTATGTTTCCAGGGAGATGGTATTGTTTTCTAATACTGTCGAGGAACATGGTTAGTTTAGCAGCCGTGGCAAGCTACGATCTTGAACTTGTTCAACGAAAATCAAGTGCCAATCTTAGTTTGTGGTCGTCTAGTCTTTCTGTTTTATATTTTACCTGAACAAAGCGTGTGAGTGGAGAACAAGAAAAGCAGAATGAACTAGAAAAAAGGGAAAAGACAAAACTTATTATGAAAAGAAAAAAAATAATAATAAAAAAAAAGTAAACAGGGGAAAAAGACTAGCCTGCAGCTTCAGATATCTCTGCAGTCTGTCATATGAGCTCAAGAATGGGAGGTGACCAAATATAAAATGGGACCAAGCAGCAAGCAGTTGCAAGCAAAATGATCCATGACCTCTGCATATATATTCCCAACATTCTCAGCTTACCAGCACCATAAGCCTGCCCACATAGTGTCTCCAGGGCACTCCCCATTCCCAACTGCATTGATTCGAAGAAATGAATAAATTACAGTAAAAGAAGGGAAACATCATGAACTGTATATGATGATACTTAATAATCTTGATCCCGCATCATTTTTTTATTCTATGAGATGTACACTTTTTTGTTTTGATACAAATAATGGGATATACAGTTCTTTGTCTTTAACCAATAAACTATGTATGGGAGAAAGTTAAAAAAAAACTATATGAAGGGAGAGAAACCAAGTGGTTAGTTTCTCATTGTCAAGAACCTCTCTCCAAAACTCACCATGATACCAAAGCATAAACCAGCAACAACCGAGTTCTCAACGGACACGGTGGCAAGATCAAGCTCATCATCCACCAGACCCACAAAAGTCTGAGTGAGTGCACCAAGCGAGTATCGAGAAACGGCACTGAAGATTGTGGGGCCTGCAATCTTCCATAGCCTTCTTGACTCTTGTCCAAACTCTTTAACAACACTACTGCTAGATTTTGCCTCGCCATGATCACTGCTGTGGCTTTCAAGAAGCGGCGTTTCCATGATTCGTAATAATATAAGATTGATATTGTCAAAGTGAACAACATATATTAGGTTCCTAGTTAGTATGCTTCACGTATATTGCAACGTAGGACTTAGACGAGGACAAGATTGATGCATACTTGAGTGGCTAACTTGGCCACCAGGGTAAGTACTACCTCAACCAAGTAAGACTTTTAGTAAAAGTTAGAGGTGACTATTCTTGATAGCGAATGGCAAAACGGTGGATGGCAGATTGGTTGGAGGGATAAATGCACACAAATGATTCTGTGCAAACGTTATGTGGTGGCCCTAGATGAATTTGAAACGAAATTCACATTTCTATTCCCCCTTCCTTGTCGGTGAAAACGCAATATTCAATACAGGCTGGAACATCCCCACAGACCGGGGAAGAATAAATATTGAAACAGAGTTAAGCAGAGACCCACCCCTCAGAGTCACTGTCGTGTACATAAATAACACAAATAAGAAAACATAATTTATCGGGCCTTATAGCAGTTCTGGATGGATACCAATCATTTCTTAGTTGATTCTTTATATAATTTATTTTCCTGCTCAACAGAACTACAATTTGTCCAGTGTCCACTACCTAGATCTGAAACACAGCTTGTCTGCGATCTTGATGGATGAGCAAAGCTAACTGGGGATTGCTACAAATAGAAGCTAAATGAGACATCAAAACAGGATTTGCTTGAGTAAAAATTGACTGTCCAAATTTGCAATGCGTGTACCCCTCAATTAATTAGGCAGGTAAAGAAAGATTATCGTATGAGTGAAAGGGCACCAACTGTAGCACTACCCCCACCGAACTAATTTTGGACGAATTATTAGCTTCTATCATCTATTAGGACATAATGGTTATTGGCAGTTGATGATGTTTCCTTGGCTGTCATTGGTCTCAGGCAGCAGACAGTAGCAGCAACATTTGCCATTGTAATCCTCTCGTGGACCTTGAACTTACCCTTACACCCACCATCAGTGGTCTGCCAATGATCCGCCCCATTTCTTAACCCGGCTCTCGGCTTGCTCTGCCTGCAAATGATCCATCCAACAAGTGATGGTCAGATTTCAACCTTATCGAATTTGATTACCAGCAGATGATGTCTGTTTAAGTGAATGAAATGGATAGAAAGAACTGACTTCTCTTTTCCAGTTTGTTATGGAAGTAAGGATGATCAATATGATGGTCTGCAAACAAATTCCCCCAATCATCCCCAACCAAAGACCCTGCAGCACCAGAAATTAAAAGTTGTCGACACATTGGATTCATTGGGAATGTAGTTCAAAATCTACAACATAAAGAGTTGACATATTGGATTCATTGGGAATGTTGTTCAAAATCTACAACATAAAGAGCTTTTTTGGCAGATTACCTCAACTCCAAAACCAAATTTGAATCCCAAGAGCAGTGCAGCAGGCAATCCAACACCATAATAACAAGCAATGTTTATGTATGCAATAATAGCTTGCCATCCAGCCCCAACAGCAACACCTTAATGAAGGAGAGAAAATTTGACAAATAGGATGATTCAGCTTTGTTATCCATCTCCCATGTCTTAGCTTATACGATGACCAAAAGCAATTTATGGCCTTACGTGAGACTAATTACCTGATAAAACAGGCTGGAGGCTGTTTAAAAGTACTGAGAATCCGAGCAAGATTGCTAGTCTTGTTGTTTCCTTGGCAACAGCTTCACTGTTGGTGAAGAGGTAAGGGAAATAATCTCTGGTTGCAAAAACCACGGCCATGCAAACAACCCCTATTCCTATGGCTGTCACCGAAACCACTATCACTGCAAATTTTGCTAGGCGAGCATTACCGGCTCCAAGTTCATTCGATACTCTCACACTGTCAGGATGTAAATGGTAAAATTTTTGCACCTCTGATCAATAATAGTGCGCAGAGCAAAACAATAGGGAACTTCAAAAAAATGCATGGCATTTTCACATTGTTTCTTTTGAGACTGCTAAATCAAGTTTAGATAGAGTATAGACACATGGAACAGACAGAGGAGTTAATGGATAGATAAAACCTTATTGCAGCATTGAATCCAATCGCTATCATAGCATCCCAACCTTGTATGTTCATGCTGTAATAAAATGCAATAAGGCATTAGATTAGAGAATATGACATCAGCCAATTTGTGGAAACCCTATCGGAAATTCATAGGAACCCTGACAGACACAATACGGAATGGTGTCCAAAGCTGACATCAAAAGAAGATCAAAATGAAACAGTTCACGGAAGGGAATATATTACCAGATAGAAATGGCATCAACTGGTATGAGGGGATTAGGCAGACGACCTGTTATGGCCACCAATAACATCAAGTACCAGAATTCCAAGCTGAAAAGCGTTGTGCACAATAAAGATGAGTCTAATTATACCTTGAATAGAACACAATAGTCACTTAAAAGGAGAATGAAATAAAGGGTATTACCATAGCATAACTGCTGATGCCAAAGAAAGCTTGGCAAATCCCCACAAGTCTGAAAATGCTAGCCATGAGAATCCACTCCATGCACCATCTGACTTAGTAATGAGAATGTACAAAAATTGTCCAATAACTATGAGCCACCAAGAAGTGTTCAGTGTGATTGCTGCCCCAGTTAGGCCCCATCCAAGCTTCATTATTAGCAACCAGCTGAAAACTGCATGCAAGACCAGCACCATAGCTGACACCATGGCTATTACCATGACTTTCCTCTGAGCTTGCAAGAACTTTTGTAATGGAAAATTCAATGCATAAGCAAACAACTGCGGAAGCATCCACAATGCAAATTTTCCTGCAAGTAAAGACCTCAATCAACAATGAAAAACTATACTCATTCTTTATGAATTGGTTATCAGTCCAGCGCCATGAAAAGCATAAGAATGAACAAAAAAAAATGGAAAAGACACAACTTAACAAAAGAAGAAAAAAAAGAGTAAACAGGGGAAAAACACAAGCCTGCAGCCTCAGATATCTCTGCAGTCAGTCCGACGAGCTCAAGAATGGGAGGAGACCAAATATAAATTGGGACCAAGCAGCAGGCAGTTGTAAGCAGAATGATCCATGACCTCTGCATATATATTCCCAACATTCTCAGCTTCCCAGCACCATAAGCTTGCCCACATAGTGTCTCCAGTGCGCTCCCCATTCCCAACTGCATATTCAGAGAAATGAATAAATTAAAGTACAAAAAGGGAAAACATCATGGAGCTACAAAAGTATAGCTTCAACACATCTATAAATCATATTTTTATATTCTTGACCCCGCATCATTTTTTATTCTATGATTTAGGTAAAGCAACTAAATGACATACACACGTTTTGAGCTTTGATATAAATAATGGGATACACAGTTCTTTGTCTTTAACCAATAAACTATATATATGGGAGAAAGTTCAAGAAAACTATATAAGGGGAGAGAACCAAGGTGTTAATTTCTCACTGTCAAGAACCTCTCCAAAACTCACCATGATACCAAAGCATAAACCAGCAACAACTGAGTTCTCCACTGACACGGCAGCAAGATCAAGCTCATCCACAAGACCCACAAAAGTCTGAGTGAGTGCACCAAGCGAGTATTGAGAAATGGCAGAGAAGATTGTCGGGCCTGCAATCTTCCATAGCCTTCTTGACTCTTGTCCAAACTCTTTAACGATACTACTGCTAGAATTTGACTCACTGTGATCGCTGCTATGGCTTTCAAGAAGCGGTGTATCCATGACTCGTAGTTGTTTGTACCGGCCCTTTCTTATAAACAGCAGTATATAAGATTATTGTCTAGTCACCAACGTAGGTTAAGGTTCCCAGTTAAAATGCTTCCCATTTATATTGCAAAATAGGACTTAGACGAAGACAGGATTGATCGATGTGTGGTTCTTGGCCACCTGGGTAAGTGGTAGGTATAGTACTACTTCGACCAGAATGAAAGAAAAAGAGAGTATAGAATAAGAAGATAGAGGTCACTATTTTTTACTTTTGAATGGTGGTTAATGTTTTCATAAAACAAAAAAAAATAAAGAATGGTGGTTAATGATTAGATACGCCCGGCAGATGGCAAAACGGTGGATGGCAGATTGGAGGGATAAATGCACACAAATGATTCTGTGCAAAAGGTATGTACTTGAAAGAAGTTGAATGGTGGGAAGGATGGGAAGATGGAAAAGGGAGTGGGATTTAAATTTTTACTTTATTTAGAAAAATAATGAATTTGAGTAGAAAAAGAATGGAGGTTAATTTTTTTACATTGTATGCGTAATGGGTCAGGAAATGTAAGGAAGGGAATTATTAAAAGAATAAGGTCTTGATTTTCCAATTGCAATCTTATATTATATAGAACAATCCATATGAATTTACATTTTCTTTTTTAACCAAATAAAAAAAATTACTAACTTCTATTTGCTTCCTAGATTATACAAGTAAGAGAATGTTTAGTTTTTTTTTTTTTTCTCCCCTCTTCCTCTTCCTTCCCTTCCATTTTTTTCATCCTTTAATTTTCCTGCATTTCATTTCCACCAAATGGAAATGTTAGTCATGTGAATATGCACATTAGACCCTCCCATATGATCTTGTCCAGTGTCAACTAGATTCGAACTCAGCTTGTCTGCCATTTTAATGGATGGGCAAAGTTAACTGCGGATTGCTAGAAATAGAAGCTAAATGAAACATCACAACAGAGTTTGGTGGAGTAAAAAGACTGTCCAAATTTGCAATACAACCCGTCAATTAATTACGCAACCAAAGAAAGATTCGGGTCTGAGAGTGAAAGAGCACGAACTGGGATTAGAGAGCGGCTGTTGAAACAAACAAACGGTCCAAATACAGAGACAGAGAATCTCTTGTTTTTTTCTATACTAATCGAATGTAGTATGCCTTGTTTGGGTGATCGTTTTGAAACCCACTAAACCCCCATCGTACAGTAAACTAGTTTTTCTGGGGAGATTGGTTATGATTAAAAATGGATAAACCCAGTAACTTTTTACCGCACAAAAACCTTCCAGAATACAGCTGAAATGTCTGGAGGCAAAATAGACTAGGCATAAAATGAACAAGGCAAAACCTTTAAGTGCATATTCACATGACTAACATTTCTTAAGGAGCTGCAGAGCCAACAAAGATCACGGCTAGGGATCCATGAAAATAATTTCCGCTAGCACTGAAGCACGCCGAAAACGCAACAATTCTTTTAGCAACTCCCAACCTCCATCAGTAGAAGCAGGCTTAACAGTCATTTTCTCGAGCAGAGGAGAGTTTGAAAGCAGGAAGTCGATGAATTCAAGCTCAGATTGTACACCGGAAATCCCAACTATCCTCACGAGCCGCAATTGGCCAAATAGACTGTTCCAACAGTCCTCTTTCCAAAACTTTTTCAATATTCCCCAAGAGTTCTGTTCCTCTGGGCGAGCCTGCATCAAAAGATTATATAGTGTACCAAATTTCACCACAACGTTTACAATGACTCTTCTTCTATTTAGAAGAAAGAAAAGATTGTAAAGCAAAAGTATAGCAAAAGCACATAGAAAAGTTCATGTGAGAAGTTAGGCTTACCAACATCTCTAGCTCTAGCAAATTTGGGCAACTTCTCAACAGGCACAAGGCAGCAAAGCTCTCCTCCAGATCATTGAAATTCATGCGTATGGAAAGGTAAGTAAGATGAGTGCAGGGTTTTGGCAACCTGCTTGGCACGATGCCAATTGCCAAATACTGAGGCAAAAGAAAGAGAAAAAAACAACAGTGAAAAACCTGACCCTCAAACATATCATTAGGTTGACATGAAGATGAACTTGAGACATTTTTTAACAAATTTTGTAGTATAAGCACTCAAGAACCTAAAAAAAGTGTTTAAAACCATAACCCACCAAAAAATGACCAAGCAATAGCATTAAAAGTCAAATACATACTTTGACAGTTAAACACCAAAACTTTACAGATCCTCCATATGACCAATGAACCCAGAAAGTTTCAAGACAGGCCATTATCAGTTATCAGTGGAAACATTACCTTCAGAAAGTAGCTTTGAACCTCCAGTCTCCTAACGTGGGGCAGATTGGCAAAGAACCTGAGCAATTTACCAGGGCTCCCAGGCAAACTCCGGCCATTTTTAACGTTGGCATACAAACCAATGGATACCAGAGTCAACTGATGGGTATTCTCAAAGCTAACATCATCAAAGATTCCTCCAATGTCAAAAAACTGAAGATTCGGAGCGTTGATGTTAAGATGAGTAAAGCCATCAAAATTCATCAATGTCAACCTCTCGAGTTGGGTGCAGCTTGAAATTAGTCTTTCAAACACATCCTGGAAAATAGTAATATGCTGAAGATCAAGGCTCTTCAAGTTCCGGAAGCCTTTGAATGTCGGGGGAGGATTTACAAAACAGTTGAAGAGCTCCAGATGAATCAAATTCTCAAAAGCAAACAAACAAGAAGGCAGCTTGTACCGCTGCCCCTTCCAGATTTCGAGCACGAATTCCTTGACAGAGCCTCTCGAGAGATGAAGGATCCAACGATCAATGTCACTAACCCCGAGAAGATCCCGATGGGAGAGCTTGAACTTGTGTATGGGGCCATTATGGAGCAAGAGCACATGATCAACAACACTGACAAGCTTGTTCTTGATGAGGGTTTGATCTTGTGAAGGAACTGACACACACTGGTTATCAAACACAAGGTGTGGAATCTTAGCCCACTTGTACCTCCATTTCCTCGACAATGCACTTGTCCTCACCGCATCCCTGATCGGCAACTGCGATAAAATCTGGTCTATCACATGGCCAGGTAAGCCAGTGATCCTGTCTAGCTCTATCTCTGCGTCGCAAGGGAACTTGGGGGGTTCTCGTTGCTTCTGACAACAAAATTTCAGACATCAAGCACTACTAATCAAGAATTTTTTTAAAAAAACTAACCACCACCCACCACCTAGACTATCCAAAAGATCATTAATTTATCCGAATTTCCATACAAGAGAAAATGCAACCCGAAGGAAAATAAATAAAAAAAAAAAAGAGTGAACAGTTAGCTTAAGCGGGCTCTTACCATGATTTTCCTTCTTTGATTAATTCTGTGCATCTAGGTAGAGATCTAAGGCCATTCTATTCTGTACAGTTTTCCACAAAGAAAAAAACCCCCAATTGCATTAGATAAAAAACGATAGATGATTTATCGAAATGAAAAGCAAATGTAGGTTGCTTAAACCCAATATCTTCCCGTACCAGTGTAACGGATTAATGGTTTACCTGATCAAAAAAGGAGAACAGAGAGTGAGCGAAGATGCAAATTTCACAGGGAGGCAGGCGGGGATGATGGTTGAAGCGAGTGAGTGTGCGAGCGAGACATAGCATACGATGCGACGATGAACAGAATCCTCGACTCGAGACGATTTGGTTAAAAATGAACCCCCCGAAAAATGAAATCTTCAAACTGTTGTGAATCCCATCGTGGACGACTTGTTGCCTTGAAGAGAACAACGGGCCTTGATGGTTTTGGGCCTCTTGGGTTTCGGAGATGTTGAGATAGCCGGAATATATATACTACCACCAGGTGCAATATCCCAAACTATTCTTTCTCTCTTCCTTCCTAAAATTCATGGAAAATATTTAATGCACCAAAGTGTTTTTATAAATTAGGTTCTCAATATATCTCTACCAACCTTATGATGATGGTAGATGTTATAAATGTCATTTTTCATTTTTTTTGTCGAAGTAAATGTCAATTTTCATTAGTTATAGGTATTATATTTATGGCATTCATAAATAGGCTGAATACATAATATATATATAAACCACTAGTTTTTTTTGAGTTTCAAAATGCTCTCAATATGAGCACTTTCTCCTTCCTCCTCAATCTTTCCCATTTTAATGCCCTTATACCCACAACACAACAGTTAATATAGTCATCTTCAAATTCAATATGTAAACTTTCACACCAATCATTATCCAAAAACTTGGCTTCCATATTCATCTTCTCCATTTCCCCTTCATATTTCTCTTTTTCTTTACCTCTAAATTTTTACAAAATTAATTTGCACTTTTTCCTTCCATAACCAATTATCTTTCTTTCTCCCATTAGTTCATGAGCTTTAGTTCGTCTTGAGCAAGGATTAATCTTGGTATTTGATTTTAATTTAGTTAGAGATTAAATTCTTCGGGCCAATTTGGTCTAGTTTGTTAGATAGGTTGTTTCCTTATTTAGTTTTTTCGATCCTCCTTTTGAGTAGCCTTCACTGTTAATGGCTATGATAGAAAGTGATAGCAGTGACGGCGTCGTCGGTGGTGACAATAAAGAGGATGGTGACGATGAAAGAGACACATCCAATCTGGTTTGTTGGATCAAGTTGGACTTCGGTTGTTTCTATTGGCTGAGTTGGAGCAAAGATTTCAAGTGTGGGTCTTTTACCCTTTGTTGAAGTATCGTTAATTAGACATCCTGGAGCAACAACTAGTTCTAGTTGTCATTCGGGTAGCGTATTTTATGACCATTCTTCATGAGGACCACTACCCTATTCCTTATTCACTTCCAACCATTGGAGTTAAATTGTACTTGGTGCAAATTATCAACTAGGCTTTTGCGCTTCCTTTCAATATTATTTTATGTTCGAATCTTTATGTAAGGTTGTATGTAAAGTTATTTTTTAGTCTTTTTAAGATGTTTTTTATTAATTTATACTATTAATACAAGACAGTTTAGTTTATAAATAAAATTATATGTTCTCTGAAAAAAGAAAAATATAAATGGGCTGAGGAGTGCAACAGAAATCACAGGCCCTGGCGCCCACTTATTCGTTTTCAACGAGCCCACCTACCAATCATTGATGTGGATCTCTAGAGACGTGATGTATAACAAGTAACAACTAACGAGGAGGAGACCCCTTGGCCAAACCTTAAAAGAAAAAAGATAAAAGGGTACGTTATTGCCTTATTGGAGTTCAAGCACACATCTTCCATTATCCAATATCGAATATATTTGCTGTCATCTCTTGATAAGATTTCCATGGACACTTCTGGATTCTGCATGTACATGTAAGCCAGAGTTGATGGCTATGGTTTTATACATTACACAATGTTGCAAACGTTACCGCGTATGGTGTTTGTTTTTATTTTCGTTTTTGTCAAACCAATCTGTGTGGTCCTTTTCAATTTTGAAATAACTAGCGTATTTTGTCAATAATAATCAACCTAACTCGTTGAGAAATTTGTGATCAAATAAGAGAGTAATTGCGCAAAATTTTTAGACGTTTGACTTAAAATTTCTGGGTCTTCACCGCCAAAAGGACAAAACTTACGTACTTATAACATCTTATAGTTACGTCCAAGTCAAATTAACAACCTGTCCCTCTCCTTTTAGTCCTTACATTGCATAATTGCATGGGCTCACAAAATCCAGAAAGTACTATACCAGGCACACAGCTGAAACAGATCACAAAACTCAAGGTAAACAAAATGGGGAACTGCATTACAACTCATCCTGGCCAAGGGTAAGTACGTATGTATCACCAAGTTGTTTCCTTTTTCTTTCTTCTTGTTCTGTATACCAAGATTTTCCATTTTTTTTTTAATTATCGGAATTTATCATCTGTCGTTGGCTTGAGGAAACTTGCTTTAACTTAGGATAATTGATGGGTTTGTTTGTCTGCTTTTCCCTGTTTAATTGGGAAGGTCCGATAAGTTTATGAGAAGACAAATGGATTCCTCGAAGGACTTGCAAGTTTCTGCACTAAAAGGTATAACAACAGTGAAGGCGAATAGTGTGTGTGACTTTTCCAGAAATTCAGACCTCTGCATTTGCATAGTGACCTGGAACATGAATGGACAGGTAATTTGTACACCATGCGCCTCTCTCTCTCTCTCTTCTCTCTCTCTGTGTGTGTCTGAAACAGGATGTATTGTATATTAATTTCATGTATAGTATTTTGTGGGTATATTATGTGATGCCTTTCTATGTCTAGGTTTCTAATGAAGATTTGTTGGAGCTGATTGGAAGCAACCGTAAGTTTGATCTACTGGTGGTTGGTCTGCAAGAGGCTCCTCGAAAAAATATCGCACGATTACTGGACACTGCTCTTGCTGATACTCATACGTAAGTATTCATCTTCCTAGACTGTATATTCGCTCCTCTTTCTATCTTTTAATTAGCATACTTAATTTTTTGGTATTATCCTCTCTTCTAGTTCTAGTTAGAGGAACCAACTCTGCAAACTCTTATGAATGGAACACTTAACTGTAGTACGTACTTAATATATATGATTCCTACGGTTCATTTTATAGAATAGGCCAATTCTTGACTTTTTAGGCCGGCGTGGTCTTTGGCTAATTAAAAAGCTTATGTACGGTTTTTTATTTTTTCCTGTCATTAATCTGTTTCACGAGTTTGATTTTAGACGCTGGCATCTTACCTCTGCACTGGTTTTTCCTTGAACCATTAATGGATGGAACTATTCCTATGAGAAATGTTACCTTACCTCAGCCAGTTGTGCAATTAATATGATAAGTGCCCTTTGTTTAATGGAATAAGCTTAATCAGTCTATAATTCTAACATGGAAGTGTTTCTGACATCATTAGACATTTTTCTGCTGCCTAATCGCAATGGCTGACTTTTCTGTTTTGTAATGAAGTCTACTAGGCAAGGCCATCATGCAGTCTCTTCATCTATATGTATTTGGGCCTAAGAATTCACAGCTGCTCATTAAAGGTATAGTGACTAATTCAAAACTGATTGCTGTTTTAATTTTCTACTTCCTATTGGCCCAATTAAGTCTCATTTCAAAATAGTTGGGTTCCAGAACTGAAGGTGGATAAGCATTCTATAGGTGGGTTTGGAGGATTAACTAATAGGAAGAAGGGAGCTGTGGCCATACGCATCAACTGTAATGGAATTCGAATTGTGTTCATCTCTTGCCACCTTTCTGGTATGTTGGATAATCTTTTGGTAAAGCCCAAGTCACATTTCCATGTTGATTTTCCTCACGTGATGAAGTTAACAACTTATTAATTGGACGGCTTGACAAAACATACTTGTCTTGACTTTTTGTGTCTGACGGGTCATATATAGCCTTTTTAATTGTTTGTTTCTTGAACTGATATAGACAATTGAACTTGTACTTGAACAAAAGGAATTCCAATTATATTATCTAAATTTAATGAGTTAAGTTAAGCTTCTATTTACTTAGCGCGTAAGGGAGAAAAAAAGGAAAAGAAAAAAAAAAAGGAACTTGGTCCAAAGCATGTATGGGCACCAGAAATTCGAGCTTCCATCAGGAAAGTTGCATTTGACTGCAAGTAGATTTTTATTTATGAACTTAGAATATAGAATTAGAGATATTAGCTTCTGTTGTTAGCGGTGATTTTTTTGTTTTCTTCTGATAGGCTTAAAGTCTCCATCTCAAAGACAGAAGGTTAGAAACTTGTACATAGATGAAGTAAGAATAGAACTTCTTTTTAACAGCGAAAATGATGAACACATTGGGAAGAAAGCAAAACTTATGACTTGGGAAAGTAAAATTACTTGTCTTAATGTTATTGAAGTTTTATAAATTTTGCAAATGTAAAGGTTGTCCCCATTAATGTCACTTTTGTTATCACTAACTCATCCATTTTGCAGCTCATGCCAACAATGTTGAAGAAAGAAATTCTCAATGCAGGCACATATCACATGGCCTTTTCTCCAAGAATTTTAACCCCTATGCTAGACCTGCCCAAATCATTGTATGGTTGGGAGATCTTAACTACAGAATACAAGGAATCGACACACATCCGGCGAGAAATCTAATACAGAAAAACCTTCACAGAGTAAGTGGCTACAAACATTCTTTTACACAATTGTACCTCCTAACTACAAACTTTTTAGCATTACTTCCATGTATGCAGCCACAAGTTTTTTGAGAACAATTAGTGATAGCTAATTACTCCAAGCCGTAAACACCTACCCATGAAGTTTCAAGACTATATAATGTTATAAATATACAAAAACCGGGTTATGGTGGAAACTATTCTTGCATTTGATCAGGCATACCTTCTTTTATGACCAGAGATTATGATGATAATTTTTTATGGGTAGCATATATTTTGTTGCAAGATTCTTGATTCACCCATCTTTCCATATTGCAGCTACTCACTACCAAAGATCAGCTATTACAGGAAGCGGGAAGAGGTCATGTCTTCAATGGATATTGTGAAGGGACATTGGCATTCAAACCAACATACAAGTATAACATTGGAAGTAGCAATTATGACACTAGTTACAAGGTATATATCTATACTCTATCTATCATAGATGGCTCGGCATTCTTTTCCTTCTTTTTTTTTTGTTTGCTTCGATGCTAAAATAACTCTGTAAAAATTTTACAGGTGCGAGTACCATCGTGGACAGATCGAATCTTGTTTAAGATAGAAGACATGGACAAAATAAGTGCGAGTTTACATTCTTACGAGTCAATTGACAATATTTATAGTTCAGATCATAAGCCAGTGAAAGCTCACCTCTGCTTGAAAGTCGATGGAAATTCATTACCCGTCAACACATAACCTAGAATTGCAAAATCCACCATCACCATCTTTTTGGTTACTCTTCTTTAGCAGCTGTTAGAAAATCTAGTGTCCTGACCACCAAGACATAATTATCTTGCTATATAACTAATTTTGTGAGCTTGGAACACTACTGGTGTTGCCATGTCGCAGATTTTTGTGGTTAAATAGGTACAATTTCTACCAAGAAACAGATATTTTTAGGCTTGTAAACTACAAATCAAGTAAGCCAAATGCAGCTATTAGTGGAACTGTTTTCTTTTTCGTTCGAAAATTAATGGAACTGCTTCCACAAGCTTTCGTTTATTTCCATTTCAACGTAAGATATGTTTGTGGGCAATGACGAGCCACCAACCATTGCCGTTTACAAATTGAGTCTCTTGCTTGCCTAAGAAATTGTAGAGTCGATTAGGGGTGTAAACGAGCCGAGTCAAGCCGAGTATTGGCAAGCTCGACTCGAGCTCGTTAAGGAAAATTTAGGCTCGAGCTCGGACTCGAACTCGATCGAGCTTTGACATCCAGGCTCGAACTCGAGATCGTTAAGAAAAATCAGGCTCGAGATTGGCTCAATTAGGCTCGATTGAGCTCGACAACCCACCAATAGAGTCGATCCGTTCTTCTAAACACAAAAAAGTATTATTTGACAAAAGGTTTTAGAGAAAAAAAACACCACTGTGGCTAAAAAATTAGGTAACCAATAAGAAAGAAAACTCGAACACTGAACTGAAGGTATCATACATCAACTTTGATGGTCCTTATCATATCTCAATCTGATTAATTTAGCTCCCTTGATGTACACCAAATTTTATGGTAAATGAACAAAGTGTAGAGGTAGGGTTTGAGAGAATGCTCAGCTGATGTTATTGAATATAGGTACGTACAATATATAGTACAAGTAGCAGACTTATAGACAAATACAGAAACTATAGGATGAGGTACATCCTGATGATCACACCTATCATTATCTAGCTAAGGCTTATCTTGCCCTTGGCATTATCTGTTAATAGCCCCCCACAAGACGAGGGTGGTATGGAAACAACCCGAAGCTTGTCTCGCAAAAACTCAAACCGGTGTCTTAACAATAATTTGGTAAAAATGTTTGCAACTTGATCAGCACTGCTAAGGAAGTGCACTTGCAACTGTCGATTTGCCACCTGTTCCCTAACAAAATGGTAGTCAATCTCAATATGCTTTGTTCTAGCATGCATGATTGGGTTTGCAAGCAAGTAGGTAGCCCCTAAATTGTCACACCACAAAACCGGAGAAGATGGGATGGAACAGTGTGTAAGTTTCCCTAAGCAGTATGACATTCATATACCAAGCACAACAAGCAGCGGAAGCAAGGAAACTTAACCAAGAACCAAGTGAAGCATGCATAAACCGTATAACAAAATTTACATACCTTGTTCGGTTGAGGTCTTTCACCCAACTGTAGAGCAGAATCAGCTAGAGCCAGACAAAAGCTTCGCCCCTCTACGGTATCCACACGAACCGTGACCGGCTTGGAATCGTCACACGAATCCAATCCCGAGCTCACCCGAACTGATGTGCTAGAAACAAGAAGCGGGTGCTTGTGTTTGTGGTGTTTGTGTTCTTCTTTCTTTCACAAAGAATGAAGAGAGTGATGTGTATGTTCTGAAACTCTCAAGGACTCCAAGACCCTCTCAAGCTCTGAATTTTCAGACACAAAAAACGTTGATGGAAAGACCCTTGCATAATCAGATTATGCATTTCCTTTCCAACTCACTAAAGTGGAAGACAAGGTGGCCAACACCTTTGGCCAACTAGATTAGGAATCTTATGATAATGTCCACCACTTAGCAACAACGTAATACACATCACAAGGCACTTAGTATGGCTCAATTATTCTGACAATAAGTGAGCCAAACAGCCCAAAACGACCTGGTCCAACCACGGTCCAACCATGGTCCAACCACGGTTCAACCACCTGCTCGAATCAACGGTTCTATGTGTGTGACCCTGTAGGCACTTGTAACGTCCGGCAATAATTGTAAAATGTCATTTTACAATTATAAGCAAAGAGTGGGGTCTAGCAACACATCATTGCTACCCGAACGACAAGATCAGTACTGATTCTCTATGCCTCGGAATATGTCCTCGTCCTTTCGTCCCATTATCAAGATCAAACACGAGACATGGAATATGTCAATCTCGTATATGTTTAATCTATGTTTCTTGATCCCCGAGTTAACTGTATAAAACGGATACCCGTGATATCACCATATCAATAACGTTCCATGTAAGGTTCTTATGTGGGTCGGTCCAGTCTACAAGTTCTCTAACTTGTACCCGTATGTAGAATTCATATCACATATAAATTCTCAACATACGCTAGTCTTAATTTATTATTACAACCCATCCATAATAATAATCGACTAGGGACATTTAAGAATATGAAATATTCTAGGGTTATAAGTATGTGCAAGTGTTTATCTCATAAACGATACTTATTGGAATAACCTTAATGTGTATACATGACTACAAATAATCATCCATGATTGGCTTCCGTGAACCTGGAATGCATCCTTAGTGCTTCTCAAGTACTTAAGGATATATAACTGCTGTCCAGTGACTTTCACCGGGATCAGATTGGCATCTGCTCGTGACACTCAGAGCATAAGCGACATTCGGTCGAGTACATAATATGGCATACATGATAAATCCTATTGCCGAAGCACAAAGGATCTTACTCATCCGCTCTCTCTCCCTAGTCGTACCAGGACATTGACTCTTTGAGAGAGACATGCCATGTGACATGGGCAAGAAAACCTTCTAGGAATCTTGCATGCTAAACACCTTTAGCACCCTGTCAATATATGTACTCCGACTTAGCCCGAGAAGCCTTTTGGATCTATCTCTATAGATCTATGTGCTTAACACTTAGGTAGTTTCTCCTAAGTCTTTCATTGAGAAATTCTTTCCTAACCAAGTCTTTGCAGATTTTAGTGTCGGAATATCATTCTTAATAAGTAGGATGTCGTCAACCTACAACAACAAGAAAACAATAGTGCTCCTACTAACCTTCTAGTAAACACATGAAACATCTTCACTTTTAATGAAACCAAACTCTTTGATTACTTCACTAAAACGAAGATTCCAACTCCTAGAAGCTTGTCTTAGTCCACAAATGGACCTTTGCAACTTGCATACCATACTAGCATACTCTGGATCGACAAAACCTTCAGGTTGTGTCAAGTACACATCCACAAAAATTTTTCATTAAGGAAAGCGGTTTTGACATCCATTTGCCATATCTCATAATCATGGTATGCGGCTATAGCCAAAAGAATCCGGATGGATTTAAGCATGGCAACTGGTGAGAAGGTTTCATCATAGTCTATACCATGAACTTGTTTGAAACCTTTCGCAACCAACCGCCCTTTATAGGTAATCACATTACCATCCATGTCGGTCTTTTTCTTAAAGACCCACTTGCACCCTATGGGTTTTACCCCTTCGGGTGGATCAACTAAGGTCCATACCTTGTTTTGATACATGGATTCCNATCATGGTATGCGGCTATAGCCAAAAGAATCCGGATGGATTTAACCATGGCAACTGGTGAGAAGGTTTCATCATAGTCTATACCATGAACTTGTTTGAAACCTTTCGCAACCAACCGCCCTTTATAGGTAATCACATTACCATCCATGTCGGTCTTTTTCTTAAAGACCCACTTGCACCTTATGGGTTTTACCCCTTCGAGTGGATCAACTAAGGTCCATACCTTGTTTTGATACATGGATTCCATTTCCGAATTCATGGCTTCTAGCCACTTCTGGGAGTCTGGACCCGTAACGGCCTGCTGATAGGTAGTGGGCTCATCCTCATCTATGAGCATCACATCCCCGGTATGAGTCACGAGAAATCCATATCTCTCGGGCTCATGCCGAATCCTATCCGACCTACGCGGTCCATGTGTTACAGGAACATGATTCTCGTCCACAATACTTTGTGCTTCCTGTTCTTGTTCCATCTCAATCTCTAGATCTCGAACTTCTTCGAGTTCTATTTTCCTCCCACTGATTCCTCTAGAAATAAACTCTCTTTCTAGAAAAATCGCAGTCCGAGCAACAAACACTTTGTGGTCGGTGGGATTATAGAAGTTATACCCTTTAGTTTCCTTAGGGTAACCTACAAATAGGCACTTCTCGAATTTTGGACCAAGTTTATCTGAAGCTTCACGTCTTACGTAAGCCTCACAACCCCAAATCCTCATAAAAGACAAATTGGGACGCTTCCCAGCCCATATCTCATATGGTGTCTATTCGACTGATTTAGACGGAACATTGTTTAGTGTAAAAGCAGCAGTTAATAAAGCATGTCCCCAAAAGGAAGAAGAAAGGTCAGCTTGACTCATCATAGAACGAACCATGTCTAACAAGGTTCTGTTCCTCCTATCGGATACGCCATTCCAATGAGGCGTACCTGGTGGAGTAAGTTGTGATACTATACCACAACTCTTTAGATAGTCAAGAAAGTCTTGGTCTAAGTATTCACCACCTCGATCTGATCGAAGCATCTTAATACCTTTCCGAGTTGATTCTGTACTTCATTCTTAAATTCTTTGAACTTTTCAAAGGATTCCGACTTGTGTCTCATTAGATACACTTAGCCATATCTACTGATGTCATCAGTAAAAGTAATGAAGTATTGAAAATCACCTCTAGCCTGTGTAGACACAGGTCCGCATACATCAGTATATATAAGACCTAGCAAGTCCTAGGCTCTTCACCTTTACCCGTAAAGGAAGCCTTAGTCATTTTGCCTAACAAACATGACTCATATGTCTCATATGATTCAAAATCAAATGAGTCTAAAAATCCAACTTTATGGAGTTTAGGAATACGAATCTCATTTATATGGGCCAAATGACTATGCTAGAGAAAGGTTTCACTAGAATCATGTAATCTAACCTTCTTCGTATTAATGTTATAGATAGGCTTACTAGGTTTAGAACATACAAACCATCGTTTAAAATGCACCATCATAATCAATTTCATTGAAATAAATAGAACAATAATTGTTCTTTATTCTCAATAAAACTTTTCTTGTCCATACAAGACACATAAATCAAATTCCTGCTTATGGTAGGTACATAATAGCAATTGTATAGTTCTAAAACCAAAATGCTAGGTAAGAATAGATAGAAAATCCCT
>JAKUCV010005285.1:0-47563 GCA_028386065.3 Turnera subulata
ACTATAGTGGACTCGATGCCCCTCCATTTCTAAAGGAACCACAAGCCTACATTCATTCTTTGAAAGGCACAAAATTCAGGAGGAATGGAGCAACAATCGAAGGACCTTGAGTTTAAGCACCCAATACGGGGAGCTGGAGCTAAATACTCCGAGGTCGTCAGGAGGACCCATTCACGGAAAGAAGTCATGAGGAGTTTAGAAATGAATAAGCTCAAGTGGACGGGGAGCTAGGACCTTTTAAAGAATTTGAGCCAATACAAAGTGCAGGATAAATGTTTCCCCATACAACATAGCGATGTGGCTAAGGAGGATCATATCATAACACTACTGTGACATCAATAAATGTCGGAAGAAGAAAAATAGAACGCGAGCTGCACTCTTTTTCCCTTCATCAGGTTTTTATCCCACCGGGTTTTTCCTGATAAGGTTTTTAACGAGGTAGCCAAAGCGTTTCATGTTTCCCAGAAGACTCAAATGCTCGAGCTCTTAAGCTCAACCATTTGGGGAGCTCTTGATATAGATAGGCCCAACCCTATGAACAGGCCCAAAGACGGGAGGGTCAAGGACCCGGACCGTGGACGAGGCCCAATACCTGGAGGCCCGATTCACCTTATCTGCCTGCTCTTCAAGAGGAAATCCAATCGTGACCAATGAAAATGTGACACGTGGACAACACAATCTCATTGTCTTGTACTATATATACTTAAAAAATATCAGAGGGAGGGGGCTTCTTTCATCATTCTCCACTCATTCCTCTCTCCCGGTTGACTATCCTCCCCTCTTTCTGATTCTCTGCTTTTGTACACAACTCATACTATGTAAACTAATTACTCAATATCAATAAAGATGGGCACCCCCTGATTCTGATTTATGTCACTCCTTGTTGGGATATCCCCACATAGGCTATGCCAAGAACCGCACCCTGATGTATCTCTCTTCTGGTAGCCCTTGCTGTGACTTATTCTTTCGCATGGTCCCAACACCAATCCCAAGTCCATCCAGGAGAAACACCAGGCCGCCTAAGCCCAAGAAGCCCCGACCACCCTCAAGCTCGTCGCAAAACCTCAGGAGGTTAAGTGGCACCAACAAGTACGACAAAGAAGGGACAACAACATTTTGGCTAAATCAGTTCCATCCAAGACTCGGAAGTTTTCATTAGATAGATAGCAAAGAATGTAATTTTGATACTAGTCAACGAAGATTGAACTCGAACTCAAGACCTTACTCCTCTTGTGTAAAAATGCACAAGAGTGCCAATGAACAACAAGCCCATTGGTTAGCAAAGAATATAATGAAATTTAGGGTTTCATTTGCATAAATCACTTTTTGAGAGATGAAATATGTAGTTGAAATTTCATAATACTTTTCCACGTCTCCCATTAGCTCTTAATCATATTCATATGAGTTTTGAATTTGTTGTGCTCAAATTTGTTCACCTATGAGTTATTTGGATGATGTGTTCAGTTTTTGGTATCAACAAAGCACCCAGTCAAAAATGATATATAAGTATGGATTATGCGGTTTCTCATGTTAGCTTCGAATTTGTTTGTTTACTTTAAGAATGACACAACCAACTTATTTTATTCAATCGGATCTATGTTCATGTTTGTTCTATAATGAGTATAGTTAGATTTGTTAAATATATAAATCATCTCCTTATTCCTTTAATTTTTATAATTTTTATCCTCCTATATGGAAGAAAATTTTGGCTTTTATTTTTCAAGAATTAAAATTGAACTTATTTATTTTGTATTTTTTGTACTTAATTCTCAAAAGGGTGATTAAAACTGTCTCAAGAAGAAATAATGTTTATCTTTCAACTTGATTAGTTATTTTTTCCCTCATTTGATATTCTCAACTTTGCACCTAATTGTTTTTTTAGTTTTACCATAACTAATCAATTCATGTCACATACCCCGACACAATTTTTCGTCTAGTGAATAATTTTTTTTACAAGTCCCAAGACAAAAAAAGTACAAATATTTCACATGTATCTTACCTATAGTTTACCAGAAGGGTGGTAGCGCACTAGTAAAGCGACTTAATGACCTATTTCTAGAACCTGAATTTGATTTATGGTGCTTCCAATCAAGCTCCATATATATGTGATGTGGCCAAATGTAAACTTTCACACATTAGTTGTTAGAACTCTTGGTTCATTACAGGTTTTGATAATGACAAACCAATTCCAGATCATGACAAAGATGAAGCAAAAAGAAATGAAGTCAAACCAATCCTCAAGCAAAAGAAACCATTCAAGAGCAAAGGATCAAAGTGAATGAGCACAAGAATTAAAGAGCCAAGAAAGAAGAGTTAGATACATAAATTGTACAAGGTATAACACTCAACTCTTCTAGGACAATGGCTCAAAGTAAGATAAAATTTGCTCATGCATCACATAAACATATTTCAAACACCAAACTATTTTTTGAATCAATAACATCGATGTTATGTTTTAAAACATCGATGGTCTGCCTTCCAACAAATTTCCAAAACAGGCAGTAGGCAAATAACATCGATGTTGGCATCCTAAACATCGATGTTCCATATTGGTCAGTTTCAATTTGTTTTTGCCGAGCCAAAATAACATCGATGTTGCCTTCTAAACATCGATGTTCCTGCCTTCAAAGAATTTTCCAAAAATTGGCAGTAGGCAAATAACATCGATGTTGGCATCCTAAACATCGATGTTCTCATGACCGTTGCATTTGAAAATATCCTTTACATAAGCAAAACATCGATGTTGGATTTCATAACATCGATGTTCTTCAATGGTCAGCTTTAATCGTTTTTCACAGAAGCAAAATAACATCGATGTTGTGAATTAAACATCGATGTTCTTCAAGAATCAGTTTTCATCTCATTTTCACAGAATCAAAATAACATCGATGTTGGGTTTGAGAACATCGATATTTTAGTTACCATTAGTCCAAAAATTCAAATTTACTGGACAAAACATCGATGTTGAGCCTTTAAACATCGATGTTATGACCGTTATTTCTGACAACTTTTTAGCACCCACTATGTTTTGCTTAAAGCTTTTTCTTGGGTGGATTTCAAACGGCTTCATGACTTTTCAGAGCTACAAATTGAGCATTTTCAGCTCTAATTACCAATGAATCAACTCTCAACATTCAAGCATTCATTCCATACATTCATCAAAATCTTAATTGAGCCAATATCCTATTGAGGATTTGAGAGTTGCCTTTTAGAGCTTTACTTGTATACTCATATCTGCTCTTTGAGAGAGTTCTTTGTTTGAGTGATTGAATTGCATATTCATACACCTTAAGGGAGGTTAGTTCCCTTGTTGAGATTCATAGGAAGAGGGTATATCTTCTTATGTGAGAAGTCTTGAAGTGAGGTATCATCAAGCAAGAGTATTGAGGTTCATGTGACTTGAACTCTCAGGTTTAGGATTCTTGTGACTAGAATTCCTAGGTTGTAAACGGTTTGTTAAGCACCCGGAAGCTTAATGTAGATAGTGGAATCTTCAAGAGAGTCTCTTGAAGGACTGGATTAGCCACACAAGTAGTGTGTGTGTGAACCAGGATAAATTGCTTGTGTCCTTCATTTGTTTCAATTCCGCACTTATTTCCTGCTTACTTCATTTTAATTTCACCCCCCCCTCTAGCGTAGGGCTATTGTTCTAACATTAGTAGGGGTTTCCGCACTTATTTCCTGCTTACTTCATTTTAATTCGATAAACGCTATTCACCCCCCCCCCCCCTCTAGCGTAGGGCTATTGTTCTAACATTAGTAGGGGTGACTATTGAGTCGCTAATGATCCCCATTCTTTGAAGTTTGGGGCCATTCAATGGCGAAGCTAGACCAAATTTCAGGCAAAACACAAAATAATATTCTATATAAAAAAATTAATATCCAACAATGTCAAAGAACAATTTATTATTTCAACTAGAATCGATGTGTCTTTGCCAAATCAAACTCATCAATAATTGAACTTGTGCTAAACTTCATTGCAATTTCTTTCTCAATAGAAATGATTAAACAATCATTTAGGAATTTTTTGTCCATCTTATTCGGGTTTTTGGTACGGATGGTACCCATATTTTATGGTTTGAGACAATCATGTACCTACAACTTTTCTCGAGACATTTATGTACCTGGAGTTTTAGCGGGCAGGACAGTCATGGGTCTCGGGCTGGGTATCTGCTGACGTGGAAGCTGCCCAATTTTGGGTTGCTGCCCGTAACTCAAAACAACGTCGTTTCATCACGATACGACGTCGTTTTGACATCCACATGGCAAAGGTGGATCCCATCATCCATATTTATTAATAATAATAATAATAATAATAATAATAATAATAATAATAATAATAATAATAATAATAACAATAATAATAATGATTATAATAATGATGATGATAATAATAATAATAATTGTAATAATAATAATAATAATAGTAGTAGTAATAATAGTAATAGTAATAAAATAATACTAATAATATTGATAATGATATAATAATAATAATAATAATAATAATAATAATAATAATAATAATAATAATAATAATAATAATAATAATAATAATAATAATAATAATAATGGGGCTATTGTTCATAAATTTAGCGATGCAAGAATTGTCCCCTATTTTGGCGTTAATTCTATTTTTATGTATTAACTTGAATAAAAAATTATCCCCAAAATTATCCTAGGTTCTCTTTTTTTCCATTTTTTTTTCTGAATCAACTATAATTTTTTAAAAACAAAATTAATTAGTATTAAAGAGGAAAAGATTAAGTCTAAACCCACACAAACAACATATCACCACCCTCTACAACCGTCCCCTCTCCCCCTCCTCCTGCCTTACTCCTCCCCTCCTCGCCGAGCCTAAATCCGCCGGCCTTCTCTACCAATTCCTCTTCGCCCTCACCCAGTGCCACCACAACGTCAATCCCGACGAGTTCTATTTTCTCGAAATAGCCCCATCACTACCTTACCAGTGCCATAACTCAGACTGAACTCGCGAACCAGTGGTGAGAACAAAGGCGGAGGAGCCGGTGTCGGACTCCGGTTGAAATGATGACGAGGAGTGCGACTTAGGTACGACGAGCGGATGCTGCGGCCGGCGGGTTGTCGAGGATAACTCCGTGCTGACCAGTTCTTGAGTTCCGATGAGCCGGTTCGCCCAGAATTGGAGTTGGTGGCCTGTGGAGTTCAGGTCGATTCCTTCACCGCCACATGCTTGGCAAGCCTCCGCCACTCCTTTTATTTCTTTTTTCTTTCCCCAAATTGTGTTTTTTCTCCCTTACCCCGTACATCGAGCTTTGCTAATTGGGATTTTGATGGTGTCGGGTCGGTGACGGGATAAGCAAAACGGGTTTAGTGTGGTTGTTGAATTTGTCGGTGTCGGATTGTATATGTGATGGTTGACATTTTGGTTGGGGTTGTGAGTGGTGGGGATGGGCAATGGGAGGGAGCCCTATCGGTTCGGATTTGACAAGCGGTTCATGTTGGCGGCAGTGGTTGCGGCGGCGCTTGGTGTTCTCTTACGACGGGGAGACTAGTAATGGCCATTGAAGGATTTCCGGCCATCGCACCAAGGAGGAGAGTATGGAGGAGGATTGTTGTATTCTGATTATGTGGCCTAATTCCAAATTTTTATTATAAATATTTTAGTTTTTTTTGTTTTACAAAAGGAATTGGGAGAAAGAAAAATGGAATAAGAATATAAAATTTTGATAATTGGGACTCACTATACATATTATTATTATTATTATTATTATTATTATTATTATTATTATTATTATTATTATTATTATTATTATTATTATTATTATTATTATTATTATTATTATTATTATTAATAAATATGGATGATGGGATCCTCCTTTGCCATGTGGATGTCAAAACGACGTCGTATCGTGATGAAACGACGTCGTTTTGAGTTACGGGCAGCAGCCCAAAATTGGGCAGCTTCCACGTCAGCAGATACCCAGCCGAGACCCATGACTGTCCTGCCCGCTAAAACTCCAGGTACATAAATGTCTCGAGAAAAGTTGTAGGTACATGATTGTCTCAAACCATAAAATATGGGTACCATCCGTACCAAAAACCCATCTTATTCCAGAGTCTTGTCTTGATAATTTTCATCACAGAAAATATTCTCTCTTTAGTTGCTGTTGATACTGGAAGAGTTAACACAAGTCTAGTCGATTGCCCGATCAATGGATAACTCTATGCCTTTCTTTTCTTTACTAGCTATTGACATAACTCATGAGCACTTAATAAACCTCCCACCTCAAGATGTTTTAAAACATCCTGTTCAAAATGTTGAAGCTTCATTCTTAAATGCAATAAGTTTTGGGTAGTGAAATCTTTAGAATAAAACTTTTCAGCGTAGGCAAATTTTGAAACACCCGTGTCCCAATTTGCAAATAAAATACTTAATCAAAAGGAATTTATCAAAATGCCCCTGAAACCCGGGACACGAAATCCAATACCAAACATTATCTGAATGTCTTAATAAAGCGAGATGTCATAAAGAACAAGAGAGAACCAGCTTATCAAGCCATAAGTCAACCCGGCAATTTGCCGAAACATCATCAGGTATCAAATCCCGGCAACCCGCCGATAAAGTATTCAAAATCAATAAAGACATCTCAACAAAATCCAATGCAGCGGAAGATAAGGATAAAATAGAAACAAAAGAGAAATATGATATGCAAGTCGGCTCCATAGATCCAACCGGGAGAAGAAGCACAACTACCTGCTGGGATAACCACGTCCGTATTCCAGAAAGGAAGAGAGAGACTGCACGCTAACTAAGAGTCTGAAAAACAACGGTGGCGATTATGTGAGTCGCCTACTCAGTGAGCAGTATAAATCTAGTTACGTAGGTGTGCAAAGCAAGTTCGAAAGGAAAGTAGAGAAACAAACACAAGTAAGCAAACACACAATAACCAGTACTAACATGCCAACCACATAAAGCAAACAGTTTGTATTTTTCATCTGTTGTGTGTTAAGTTTTCTTATTATGTTTATTATTCAGGGCCCCCTACTGTGTGCATCGAGCTCGGTCCCGTCTCATGAGACAACCAGGGCGAAAGCCCAATATAACCAGGCATAAAGCCCAAATATAACCATAGAGAGAGAGAGAGACAGAGAGAAAGAGGGAGGTAGAAAGGGGGAGGTAGAAGGAGGGAGGTAGAACCGGTCATCACAGACCCATATGCTAAACCGCATATACCATGCTATCCCGCATGCAAACCCGAGGGGTATCACTTCCCGCTCGAACCAACCGGTCATCAGCACACAGTAGCCTATCCTCTACTGTACATTATTCTTGTTCATACTTAAGAGTTCATGTGTGCCAAGAGTTGTGATTTAGCAGGGTTGTGTGAATTGTTAACTCAAACAAGCATTCGGTTTCCAACCCACAGTACATCCCATAACAATTTAAAAGTCATGCTCATTAGGCAACTAGTAACACACAGGCACACAATACAGATCACGGCATGTTAGCAAACAAGGCATGCAACTCGAACAAACCATTTTAACAAGCACATGCATACAAACATAAAAAGACTTATAAAGTCACCTCAACGATGATGATTCTGTGGAGCTTTTCCCAAAACAGATCCTCCAGCTCCCGAGGTATTACCCGTGCCTGAATACCGGCACACACAATAATTACAAAACAATTATCACAAACCGTGCATGCATGATACCTATATGCTCAATTGAGTGAAACCTGACCCAAACTACCCGGTTAAGTAATTTCAGGGTCTAAGCCCAAAAGGGTATATCTCCTCACTAAAGACTCCAAAGGATAAGGACCTAAAGTTAACCGAGCTTAAGCCCAGCAAAACCCAAAATAATTTCTCGGCCTAAAGCCCACTTCCACAAGTCTGCAATTATCCCAGTTTATGAATTTGGGCTTAAAGCCCATTCCTTAAAGTCCATAACGACTCCCTGGGCCTAAAGCCCGTCTAAGTCCAAAACCGAATCCCGGCCTAAAGCCCATTATGAAGTTGGGCTTAAAGCCCGTTACCCAAGTCCAAAGGTTAACCAATTGAGTCATTGGGCCTCAAGCCCATATCCTAAGGTCCATAAAAAGTCTTAAGGTCTTTCAAGTTAGTTAGTTGGGCCTGGGCCCGGTTTTATCTAAATACCGCTCTAAGGTCATTCCCGAGCCCAAATGTTCCCGGCCTATGGTTCTACCCGTGTCGATAAATTCCAGCCACACACTCTCACACCCCCACACACAGTTTCCACTAGCCCGGTATTCCCGTTACATGAAGGTGCTTTTTTAATTATACATGCCAAGAAAGAGATTAAAACATAACAAAGAAGATACCCTCAAGCCGGAAATATTCTGCCTTGTCGGAACTAAAACCCGAGCCCTCGCCGGAAAATTCCTGAGCCTCACCAGATTCCGATCACTCTTTGCCGGAACTGTAATCTGAGCTCCCCGGAACTTCCACAACCCCAAGATGGACACCCTTAAACAATTCTGCCTAGAATTCAACACGCAAAAACGCATCAAACATCCCCATACACAAAACCATCGCCGAGTTTAAAGAGAAAGGGGATCTAGGCCTTACCAGAAATGGATCCGTGCACAGCAGCAGCGAACCCACAGCCACAGGTCTCGCAATCCAACAACACGAGCCCAGAAACCCGCTGCCGGAAAAACAGCAAAGTATCCGACCACCAACAACCACCAGCAGCGCGTCACCAACCACGCCCAAATCCGAGCACCGCACCACACAGCCCAGGACACCAACCGACCCAAACCCGCCGCCGTCCGACAACCACACGAAACACACACTCACAACGCACCAATCAACATCCTAACTCCAAAATAAGAAAAGAAAAAGAAAGGAGAAAGAAAGAGTGGAGCGGTGGCTTACCGGAGTAACAACGGCGCGACAGCACGATCCAATCCGAGCCACGGCACGCGCTCGAAACGGAAGCGACTTCCAGTCCTCTCTCGCCGGCCCACCACGTACAACCCCTCACTCTCTCTGCTGGTACTCGCATGCGGAAGGAGAACTAGAGGCGGCGGCTCGATGAGGGTAGGAGAATAAGGGGAGATGGTGGTGGCGGCTCGTTGTGAGATCGAGAGAGAGAGAGAGAGAGAAAGGGCAGGCGGCGGTCGAAGAAAAAACGAAAGGAAGAGAAAAGAAAGAAAAGAGGAGAAGAGAAAAGAGAAGGGTTAGGGCTTGACCAACCCGAGCTCAAAACGGCACCGTTTTGAGCTTGGGCGCGGTCAACCCGCCCTAAGTCAAACTCTCTTTTTTTTTTGTTTGTAAGACTCCAAAACGATGTAGTTTCAGTGAAACTACTTATAAGCCTAACTTCCAACTCCGAAACCCGATTTAACGCCAACGAAGGATCGATACCGACGAAACCCGACAAAAGCTTAATAACTGGAGGTAATTAAATACCTTTGAGTCCAAAAACCTGGAAATTCCTCAAGGACAAAATTGGAACAAAAATTCCGAAAATTTCATAAATTAAGTTATGAAAATCCGAGGCGTTACAAATTTTATCAATATTGAATAAATGAAGCCTTTCTCTGGGATCTAGAGCACAACTAAGAATAAGTAATTCTATTATGTGCTTATTAAATCTACTATTCAATTCTTGTAACTGATAATCAATTGCTACTAAAAACACATCAACACGATAATAATGCTATATACTTATCACTTCTTGTTGATTTCAAGATCGACCATGCCTTAGAATATAACGAGTAGTTAAATCTGGCACTAAAACATTATGTTCCTCACAAAATAATTTGACTTTTGATAGGAAAGGCTCTCATTGTGAATCTCTGAAATTCTTAATTAGTGCCTTTATGCTTGAAACAAGGTGCATTGCATTTAAAATATCTTGAGACTTCCATTGCAAAGCTTGGTAGAGAAGATTACAGATTTCCAAGAGTTCCTTCACCAATATAAAATAAAAACAAAATCAAATGATACCAATTGGTTTAGGCGGACTCAGCATCTCCATCTTGAGAATATTATGTCCCTTCACTTGCAAAATTATTAAGAATTGAATAAGTGGCACTGAACATACTTAGCAAACTAAAAACAGATTTTAGATCTGAGCAGCAACGAGTATCTCCAATACATTTCAAAGTACCAATCTGACTGAGTCCTCTCCCTGACTTAAGCTTCTTCATTGCAGTTTTTTCTATCTCTTCATTAGCATAGGCTTCTTTAAATCATTGCGCTTTGAAGATACCTAGCAATATTGATAATAAAAATCAAACTGGAGAAGAATTGATGAATAGAAGATACTTCTCTAGATGCGACAACCAAAGCAAGTTGAAGTCGATGAGCTAAACATTGGATGCAATAATCATGTGGACATTTAACAGTGACTAAAGCTTGCAGTCCATTCCATTCACCTCTCATATTACTAGCTTCATCATATCCTTATCCTCGAGTAGGCAAGTAACATTGGGAAAGAAGAAAAAAAATTGCATCCTTCAAGGTTGAAGCTTTAGTATCCCGAATATGAACAAGAGAAAAAACTCTCACGAATATAACCTCATTTATCCACAAATCTTAGAACAATAGCCATCTGCTCTTTTTTTGATTCATCACAAGTTTCATCAACAATGATACAAAATTTTGCAACGCCTATTTCTTCGCATATCTCTCTTCTCACTTTGCTAGAAATAACTGAAAGAATTTCCTTTTAGGCTGTTGATGAACTATATGAAGCGTAGCCTGGAGCTTTGTCTATAACAATATTAGAAACCCTCTCATTATAGGAAGCCAAAAATTTGATTAGTTCGAGAAAATTTCCACAATTAAAAGAATCCAAACTTTCCTTATATCCTCTGAAAGCACAAGCTTGAAATGTAAGCCAACAAACAACATCAATTGAAACCTGAAGCTTGAATCGGTTGATTTCAATTTGTTCACGAGTCTGCTTTTCAAGAAAACGCCCAACGTATTGTGAAGTGTTCATTAAATCATTGCTTGCTTTTTCAGCTTTTTATGGAAGGAATTAGGACCTCTGCCAACATGTTTTAAAAAAGCATAATTTTTTCCATTCATTTTCTTCCAAGTTCTAAATCCTCCAATAACAAAAGGATTTGACCTTGCTTTCCATTTGGTTGGCTAAAAAGATAACAAGGCAAGTAGAAAGCAGCATTTTTTTCATGAGAATACTCTAGTCACGATGTAAACAAATCAAATCAAGAAGCACAAAAATGACGAGGATGATTTTTTGGCCCAGGCAAAAGAGATTTTTTATGCATAACACAATATGGGCCAACTTTAATATATGCACGACGAATTTTTTCTTGTTGGTCAACTGGATACTCCTAGAATGGAGGACGTAATCCAGAATCACGTTGTAAACCAGCAATATCAAAATTTTCAACTTTTTGAATTTTCAAAGAATGTTCAGGACTAAAATTTTCCACAATAGGGATAGAAAATTGTTCGTTATCGATACGTTGAGAGTTAGGAGGGGTAGGAGTGTGCAAAGCTTCAAGAATTGGCATTGTAGATTATTCTCTTTCTTTTTGGCTTGTTATATTTTTTAAAGAATGAATCAATTGTCCTTGATTTACCCATGTGTAAAATTTAAAACCTGAAATCAAATTTTATGATTAGTCTATTGATTTATTCTGATTCAAAGAAATAACTAAATCTATTATATATATTTAAAGCTGTATCCCTCACCAGGTTTTGACACATAAGATTTTTGGGATCTTGCTTTATTGCCATGTGTATAGGCTTTAAGGTCTTCTTTTATTGCCATGTGGAGGGTTGTAGGTGTAGTTTGATTGGCCATAATGACAATCATAATTATCCAAATCAAAGAAAAGAAAAAACTTTAACTCATCGATTTTATTCCTTGATTTTGTTCCGATTTTTATGAGAGTTATAAATTATCAGTTTTAAAAGATACAGTCCTAATTATACTACTGTTTTAGCAAGATTAGTATTATATATATTTACATCATTGATTTTGTTCTGATTTTTATGAGAGTTCTAAATTATCAGAATAAGAAAAAAAAACTTAAACCCTCCATGATCAGAATTAAAAAAAAACCATTATCACGTTTAAAAGATACAGTCCTAATTATACTAATCATAATTATCCCAATCAGAGAAAAGAAAAATTTTTTAACTCATTGATTTTGTTCCGATTTTTTATAAGAGTTACAAATTATCAGAATAAGAAAAAAAAACTTAAACCCTCCATGATCAGAATAAAAAAAAAAACCATCATCACGTTTAAAAGATATAGTCCTAATTATACTACTATTTTAGCAAGATTAGTATTATATAGATTTACATCTCGCCTTTTTTTTAGAGTTATAAATTATCAGAATAAGAAAAAAAAACGTAATCCCTCCATGATCAGAATAAAAAAAAATAAACCCAACATCACTTTTAAAAGATACAATCCTAATTATACTACTGTTTTAGTATTATATATATATATATATATATATATACATCATTGATTTTGTTCCGATTTTTATGAGAGTTATAAATTATTAGATTAACAAAAAAAACTTAAACCCTCCATGATCAGAATGAAAAAAAAAACCCATCATCACGTTTAAAAGATACAGTCCTCGTAATTATACTAATCATAATTATCCAATCAGAGAAAAGAAAAAACCTTTAACTCCTAGAATTTGTTCCGATTTTTTTTAGAGTTATCAATTATCAAAATAAGAAAAAAACCATGATCAGAATTAAAAAAAAAAACCATCAACACGTTTAAAATATACAATCCTAATTATACTAATCATGTAACAGCCCGAGTAAAATTTTTGATTTTTACCGGGACTGTAGAAATTATTTTACCGTGATTTACTGTTGAATTAATCTTGGGTAATTAATCCACGGTAAAACGGGAGTCGTTTTTCGAAACCGAGAGTTTTCCCGCGCTCGTGATTTTCCCGCGGATTTTTCGAAACTAAGTTGGTATTTTTCGGGTTTCAGAATTTCTCGGAAAATCACACCGGAAAATAACTACGGGGTATCGATTATTTTCTGGTCCGGTTTGGACACGCCTGCATTATTGTGACAATAATGCAGGCGGCGTCTTTTCCTTTTCTTCCTATGCACCTGTGAGTTTTTGCCGGTTCCTGTGTGCTCGTGATGTAGGCCTGTGTCGCTCCTGTGATGTTACCTTCCCCTGCAAACACAAAAGTCACACACACACACACATACCCAGTACCACCTCTTCACCCTCTGCAAAAACTGAAACCCATTCCCTGCCATTTTCCTGCTCCTACAAACTCTTCATCCTCCTGCAGACTACACTTTCTTCTCCTTCATCGTTTCTGCAAAAGAAAACCAGTTTCTTTCTTTTCCACCAGAATCAATAAATTAAAAAAAAAAAGTGAAACCGGAAAAGAGAGAAAAGAATGAAAAAAAAAAAGAAACAACACAATACACAAACACACCACCAACCCGACGACCCGAGACCACCACTTGCAGCACCACCCAAAACCACCACTGCCGCCGCCGCTGCCAACCACCACGCACAACCTCGCCACCGCCCACTTCTCCCTTCCTCCTCCTCACACCACCCGTGAACACCACCAGCTGAGACCACCGCCACCGACCCTCCACCGAGACCCACCCAAACCGCAGCACCACCACCTCTTTCCCTTCCCCTCGCCCCTGTCGCCGTCACTCCAGGATCAGCAGCGCAGCGACCGGACGAGACGACCCCAGCCACCGTCCTTCCTCTCCCTCTCCTTTTCCCCGCTGCAGCTCGCCGGCAACGAGCAAGCCACCGACGCACCTCCCTCTCGTGCCGTCTCACACCGCCGCCATCACCTCCTCCTCCATCACGCCTTCCCTCCCTCGCCACGCCGCCCCTGTTCCCGTGCCACCGTGCTGCCGCCTGCGTAGCCACCCAGTCGCCTCGTCCGCCCGCGCCACTTCAAGGTGAGGAAGACGAACAGTGGACGGGTTGTGCTCATGGGCCTTGTGCTCCTGGGCTTTGGGTTAATGGTTGGGTATGGTTTTGGAATTGGGCCTTGGGTTTAGTTGGACTTGGGTATAAGGTTTGGGTAATGGTATAAGTTGGGTTTTGGTTTATGGTTTGGGTCTCCATTTCCAGGGCTTGAGTTTTGGCTTGGACCTGTTTGGATGGGGCCTGGGCTGGTAGCCCAATCCGGGTTTAATTAAAAAAAAAAATATATATAGATATAAATATAAATATCTGCTGGTATTTAATTCTGGAAAAAAATAAATTTAACTTGAGAAAATATAGTAAGTATGATTTATGGTTTTAGAGGAAAAATACAAGTATATATATAGATACTTTGAAAAATAATTAAGATGTGTTTTGGAAACTAATATTATTTGGAAAATATATATATATATACCATGAACTTAATTTCTGGAAATTTATATGTAAATTATTTCGTTTGGAAATTATGATTATGGTACATGTAAATGATTATATATTTGTAAAATTGAAGTTAATTATATTTTGTGTTGGAAAATTAAATTGTATATGTATTTAGAAAAGATAAATACTATATAAATATTTTCTGAAAATTAAAAATAGGTCATTATTTTTCTGGAAAAATATGATGATTATTATTTTGAAAATTGTACTTATTTTATGAAAATATTTTTAAAGGGTTTTAATTAAAGTATGGTACCGAAATTATATTCGGAAATACGTACAGTTAACTATTTTTGGTAAAAGATAATAATAACAGATAAGTAACCGGGATGGGTACATTTCGTAAAATTGGCATCATGACATACTCTTATGTGCATTTATGTGAGTGTATTGTTTGTTGTATAGGTTTTTGGATATCGGGCCGTTTCCCGAGGAGCCGGCTTTGGACCGGTCATTACCTTCAGAGTTGAGTAATCGGCTAAGGTGAGGATGGATAAACCTTGATATGTGCCCGTAATGCTGTGTGTGTATTTTTGTTGTTTGTGGAATATCGTCATTTGTTTGATCTGCTGGAATGTTTGTCGGCTGATACTTGATTGTTATGGATTTGTTGATGCTGTTGTAGAAACGTGATAGTCCTGTGTATGTCGTGTTGGAAATATTGCTGAACTGTTTGATGTGATAGATTGTGATATGAGATTATTGATTGAGTGAGATTTGGATTAATCTGAGGAAATTGGAAATTGGATAACCGAGGAAAGAATAATGAGTATTGGAAACGGAACTGGATTTGATTATGAGATGATGTAATTGTCACTTGGAAGTAGTGGTACGACTAGATGGTTAGAGACTAGTTCTGTGGTGCCTTGCTAGAGGGTTTGTTGGTTGGGGGTGTTGACCCCGGATTCGTGATATTGGGGTGTTGACCCCGGATTTGAGATATTGGGATGTTGATCCCGGATTTGAGATATTGGGATGTTGATCCTGGATTGTGGTGGGGCCTGGCATCCAGAATTAGTTAATAACCAGGTACGACCCTAGCTTGTCCAGTGACGGGGCCCGGAAGATAAAATTGGTAATGAAAATTAGTAAGTGTTCTTTGGGTCTTGGTTCACTATTGATTATGATGTGCTTGACATGTTTTAATAAGGTTCCTCTATCGTGATGTTTGAGTTGGATTCATTTGTCGTGTGGTATGTGTTAGTTGTTATGGCAGAATCCTTGTGATGTGTTTGTTTGTGCTTGTTGTTGTGATAGTTGTGCTTGATTCGAAAGTATTATGGTTGAATATATCACTGTTTATCTTTCGTCGGTGAGCGTTTCGGACTCACCCCTCGCCTGCGGGGTTTCATCCCGTAGAATGAGTTGTTTGTAGTGCAGGAACGTACCGGCCAGCTGTTGCGTACCCTTGGACAGGCTTGGATCCATAGATTGCATGTGTCGCATACAGTGTTAGTGGGATATTTAAGTCTTCCGCTGTGCATATTGTTATTGTTGTTGGGCCATTGGGCCGGATTTGTTACTTATGTTGTTTTACTATTTTGGGCCGTTGGGCCGAGTTATTGTAGTATACACTGTATGCTTGGGTTTATTGGGTTGGGTTGTCACAGTTCCGGCACGTGTTTACTATGTACGGTAAATACGGGTCGGGGCGTCTCAAATCATAATCATCCCAATCAGAGAAAAGAAACCTTTAACTCATTGATTTTGTTCCGATTCTGTTTTAAAAAAAAAATAAATTATCAGAATAAGAAAAAAAAAAGTTAATCCCTCCATGATCAGAATAAAAAAAAAAGCCCATCATCACTTTTAAAAGATACAGTCCTAATTATACTACTATTTTAGCAAGATTAGTATTATATATATATACAACATTGATTTTGTTCCGATTTTTATGAGAGTTATAAATTATCAGATTAAGAAAAAAACTTAAACCCTCCATGATCAGAATGAAAAGAAAAAACCCATCATCACGTTTAAAAGATAAAGTCCTAATTATACTAATCATAATTATCCAATCAGAGAAAAGAAAAAAGCTTTAACTCCTTGATTTTGTTCCGATTTTTTTTAGAGTTATAAATTATCAAAATAAGAAAAAATCATGATCAGAATTAAAAAAAAAACCCATCATCACGTTTAAAAGATACAATCCTAATTATACTAATCATAATCATCCCAATCAGAGAAAAGAAACCTTTAACTCATTGATTTTGTTTCTATTTTGTTTTAAAAAAATAAATTATCAGAATAAGAAAAAAAAATTAAACCCTCCATGAGTTCCGAATTCCAAAAAAAAAGTATACAGAATCAACACTTTTTAACTAAATTAAAAAAAACAACGTCCATGAAATCAGATTAAAAAAAAATGTAAAACCCTCCATGAGATCAGAATTAAAATACCTATACAATCCTAATTATACTAATCATAATCATCCCAATCAGAGAAAAGAAACCTTTAACTCATTGATTTTGTTCCGATTTTGTTTTAAAAAAATAAATTACCATAATAAGAAAAAAATTAAACCCTCCATGAGTTCCAATTTCCCAAAAAAAATATATAGAATCAACACTTTTTAACTAAATTAAAAAAAAAAACAACCTCCATCAAATCAGATTAAAAAAAAAAGTAAAACCCTCCATGATGTAACATGTAACAGCCCAGGTAAAATTTTCAATTTTACCGGGACTGTTTAAGTTAATTTACAGTAATTTACCATTGATTTTAATCTTGGGTAATTAATTCGTGGTAAATCGAGCATTGAATTCCGAAACCGAGCCTTGTCCCATGTTCGGGATTTTTCTGCGGATTTTACGGACCAAAGTTGGAATTTCTCGGGTCCAGGAATCTTCAGAAAAGCCGGGTTTATCCTCGAGTTAACGGACCAGAAATAAAGATAAATTTATACGTTGCACAGTAGTGCATAATTGAGGAGCTCATTTATCAGCCGCCTTCTCCTATTTTGCTTGTGAACTGCTTGTGTAACCCGTGATGTATCAGTGTTTTTCCTGCCTATAAAGCGTCACCTCTCCTGCCTTCCCAGTGCACACCATAACCACCGTCTCCTTCTTGCCCAGTTCACCTCCTGCAAAACTACCTACTGCATATACTATCTAAGAAACCAAAAAAAAAAAAAACACCACAAACACCAACCACGCCTGCCACGTCACCATCTCTTCCCTCCTCTCTTTTTTTTCTTTTCTCCTCCCCGTGAACCACCCGAGACAGCACCACCGACCACCTACCCGAGCCGTCACCACCAGCTTTTCTTTCCTCCTTCCCTCATCGTTCCTCTCCCTCGCTCATCGCTGCAACCACGAGCCGCCGTCGCCGTCCTCTTCACGCACGTCAGCGAGGCCACGAACCACCACCAGCAGACGCGCCTCCTTCCTCTTCCGTACCGCCACGACGCCTCGCTCCGATCGCGCTCCCTTGCGTCGTCTCGCGCCGCCCGTGTAGCCGCAGCCTCGCCTATTCTTCGCGCCGTCGCCCCCAGTTACCCAGGTGAGCAGATCCGTTGAAGGCGGACACGACCCGAACTCGCGTGGGTCGACCCGAATGACTGACGGGTTGGGTCGCGGGTTGTGGGCTGGTGTTTGCGGGCTGTGTTTATGGGTTGAGTTTGGCCTGGGCGTGGGCTGAACCAGTTGGGCCCTAGGAGTTTGGGGTTGGGCTTAGTTTTGGCCCAGTCCGGTTATTTTAAAAAAAAATCTGGAAAAAGAAAATTAAATGAAAGGAAAATGATAATAAGGTTTATATTTTGGAAAAATAATTATGGGAATAATATGAAAATTTGAAATAATTTATTTACTTTTATTTATTGTGAAAAATAATTATTTTGAGAAAAATAAATATGGAAAGAGTATTATCAAAGTAAGTATTATACTGGAATAATATCCGGGTATAAGAATAGTATGGTATTTTGACACTTGAAAATAAACGATGAATTATGATGATAATGAAAAGTTAACCCGGGGAAGTAACAGAGACGAGTCAGTATTTATTTTTTGGTACACAGTATTAGCATGGTATTTGCATATCACCTTATGTGTGCATATTATTTGATTGATATAGAAGTTGATAACGAGCAGTTGCTTGAGGAACCGGACTTGGAATCTGTTGGACATTTCCATAATTGATAATCGGCTAAGGTGAGGATGGATAACCTTTGATATGTTGCCTGTAATACTTTGTGTGCTTTGTTGTTTGATTGAACTACTGAGGTTTTCATTGTTGGTTATTTGACTGTTGTGGTTATTGCTGTTGTGGTTGTTGGACTGTGTTATTGATTCTTTGGATATTGTATTGAGATTGATGTTGAACTGTTGACTGTGGATAATTGAGAAAAGGAAAATGGAAATTGGAAATGGAAATTGAAATTGAGATGATGATATAATTGTCACGTGAAAAGTAGTGGTACGACCCGATGGTTTGAAAATTAATTTTGGGATGCTATGGTCGGTATGGTTATTTTGGGATGTTGATCCCAGTATAGTTATTTTGGGATGTTGATCCCGGTATGATTATTTTGGGATGTTGATCCCGGTATGGTTATTTTTGGATGTTGATCCCGGTATGGTTATTTTGGGATGTTGATCCCGGTATGGTAATTTTGGGTTGTTGAACCCGGTATGGTTATTTTGGGACGTGGTCCCGGTATGGTAAGATTTGGTATGGTTCTCTTTGACCTGGCATCCGAAATTAATTGATAACCTGGTACGACCCTAGCTTGTCCAGTGACGGGGCCCGGAAGATAAAATTGGAAATAATAATAAATATTCTTTTGGTCTTGGCTCAGTCTTGTTTGAGATGTGCTATTGCTTCCCTGTGTTTTCTTTACAGTATTACGGTTGCCTGCATATCACTGTTTATCCTTCGTCGGTGAGCACTTCGGACTCACCCCTCGCCTGCGGGGTTTCATCCCGTAGGTTAAGTTGTTTCGTAGTTCAGGTACGACGTTCGATGGCTGCTGCTTTCTTCTCCATCTGACTCTGGATCCATACTTCCGCTGCATGTGCATATAAGTCTTCCGCTGCTGTGTTATATATGTTGCTGTGTTGCTGCTTTCCTATATGGCTTACGATGATGTTTATACTGGATATGCTGCTGCTGTTGAGCTAGTGTATGGTTTGAATAATGGTCCCCGTGTATGGGTGACGGATGATGTTTCTGTTGTACTTGGATTTATCGTGTAGTATTTTGACTGCGATGTACTGTCTGTTCTATCAATAAGAATAGTTTCGGCACGTGTTTACTGTGTACGGTAAATACGGGTCGGGGCGCTTCATTTTGGTAGCGGAGCAGGCAGTAGGTCATTAGGGACATGATTGTGATTGCATGGTTGCCTGTTTGTGCATAAGATCTGTCATAATATGATATACATACATATACATTCTCATATAGGTACGAATGGATTCGGTTGGAGGGAATCAGCATGCTAGAGTTCACCTAGATGACGATCAGGTATCAGTGGATCAACCGCAACAAGTTGCGGGAGGTCCGAAATACCCTCCGAATGTTCCTTTGGGAGACCCTACACAGATGTTAAACGTGGTAACTCAGATTTTGCAAAGGCAAGATGCCAGAGATGCTCGTATCAATGTTATGGAAGCTCGGAAACAGGAAAATCAGAGACCTGTTGAGGATCCAGTGTATATGAAGCTGGAAAAGCTTGGGGCTGAGATTTTCACCGGTGTTACTACACCACAGGATGCTGATCAGTGGCTCAGACAGATGAATCGAGTGATGCTAAAACTGACGTGCAGGAATGATAAGTGGGCCAGATATGTCGCCTCTATGTTCAGAGGAGTTGCTATTGATTGGTGGGAGTCTGTAACCAGAGATTTGCCGACGCCTATCACTATGCCATGGAATCAGTTCATGAATATGTTCCGAAGGAAGTTTGTTTCTGAGGCGTACTAGGACCAGCTGAAGCGAGAGTTTTTGAGGTTACAACAGAGGGCAAAACAGACGGTCAATGAGTATAAGGTCCAGTTCAACTGTCTGTCTATCTACGCCAGTGAGTTTGTAGCTACTCAGGAGGCTAGATGTCAACTTTTCAGGGATGGTCTTCGTTCTGGCATCCAGACAGTCATGGGGTGTAAGGTTTACGAGACCTACCAAGACATGCTATCAGAAGCCTTGAGAGCCGAGATTATTTGGCTGGGCAATGAGAGAGAGCAACAGGAGATCCGTAAGAGACAAGCTGCATAGAGTTCTAGGGGACAGAACAAGAGGTTCCAGACACCTACTAACCGATCAGGGTGTGGACAGAGCCGCTCTATGCCAGTGAGTCAAGGACGTGGATGGAACAGCAATACCTACAACCGGGGCAGTTCTTGGACTCAGTCTGGAGGGACTTCATCTGGGAATACTCGCCCGAGACTTCCTCTGTCTCAGGTGAGGTGCTATGAGTGTAATGAAGTTGGGCACTACCGATATTCCTGTCCCAAGTTGGGAAGATCCGGAGGTACAGCACCTACTCAGACAGTGCAAGCTTCAGTTGCCAGTGTTCCTAGTGGTTCTGGAGTTGGTCGAGGCTGAGGACGTGGAGCTGTTCCTGCTAGAACCCAGTCAGCCATAAATCAGAGTGCAGCTGTGCCAAGAGCATTTGTAATCACCGCTGATGAGGATCCAGAGAATGTCGATGTCATAGAAGGTACTTTTACAGTCTTTGGTAGTACTGCATATACTTTGATTGATCCTGGTGCTACACATTCTTTTGTCGCGCAAAGTTATGCACTACAACATAACTGTACGGAAGAAAATTTAACTTGTCCGATGAGGGTTAGGTTACCTGCGGGTATAGTGGTCAGGTTAACCCATATGTGTAGAGATGTTTCGCTTTCGTACGACAATGAGGTTTTTCTTGCACGGTTGGTTGTGAAGAACATGGGAGGTTTCGATATCATTCTGGGGATGGACTGGTTGTCGAGGTACAGTGCTTTGGTAAACTGTCGAACCAAGGAAGTGATGCTGACTTCCGATGATGGACGACAGGTTTTGTTGACAGGTATTGGGAGAGTTGCTACTACATGTAGTATCTCTACTAATTAGGATTTCGGAAAGAAGCCGCATGGTCCAGGTTCCTTGTTGACTCACATCAAGGGCGAAGACGTTCAGACTCCGGTTTTGAGGGACATCACAGTTGTCAAAGAGTTTCCAGAAGTGTTTCCAGAGGATTTACCAGGGTTGCCACCCGACAAAGAAGTTGAGTACACCATCGTTCTGATGCCGGGAGTGACACCTATCTCGATGGCACCGTACCGGATGGCACCGACAGAACTCCAGGAGTTGAAGAAACAGTTAGATGAGCTGCTTGAGAAGGGATTTATCAGACCTAGTACATCACTTTGGGGATCACCAGTTCTGTTTGTGAAGAAGAAAGATGGCAGTTTGCGTATGCGAGTGGACTACTGACAGTTGAATAAAGTAACGGTGAAGAACAAGTATCCGCTTCCCAGGATTGATGACCTTTTGATCAGTTACAGGGAGCTACAGTGTTTTCCAAGATTGATCTTCGGTCTGGATATCATCAAGTCAAGATTGCAGAGAAGGACATACCGAAGACAGCCTTCCGCACTCGGTATGGTCACTTTGAGTTCACAGTGGTTCCTTTCGGCTTGACTAATGCACCTGCGGTTTTCATGTGCTTGATGCACTTGGTCCTGAACGAGTTCCTGGATAAGTTCATGGTAGTCTTCATCAATGATATTCTGATATACTCCAAGAACAGGGAAGAACATGAAGAGCACCTGAGGGTAGTACTACAGAGATTGCAAGGAAAAGAGTCGTATGCCAAGTTCAGTAAGTGCGAGTTCTGGCTTGAAAAAGTAGCATTCCTTGTACATGTTGTATCCGAGGATGGGATTAAGGTTGTCCCTGCCAAAGTGAAAGCTATTCTAGAGTGGGAGTCACCCAAGACGGTACCAGAAGTCAGAAGTTTTCTTGGCCTTGCAGGATATTACCGGAGAATCATTGAGGGTTTTTTTGAAACGCCCGTGTCCCAATTTATTAGTATAAAATTACTTTAAATATAAAATGACCAAATTGCCCTTATCATTCCCGGGACACGAAAATCATCGACTAAACACCCGTATCCCAAAATATCTAATCAAATTAATTAAAGCATGTGAAAAGACTGAATTGCCCATTTTACCTGGGATACGACACAAATAAGATAATCATCATATGATTACGCAATATATCATACAATAAGTAATACAATTCGAGTATGCAGCGGAAGACAAATACATAAACAAATATGAATGTAATGCACCCTATGGATCCGACCCGAGGAGAGGAAAGCACCGCCACCTGCTGATATGCACCACTGCTCAACGAATAGCTAACCTGTAAAAGTCTGTGAGGGGGTGAGACCAACCACTGTCTCACCGCAGACAAATAAACCAGTGTATACAAATACAAATCAACTAAAAATACACCGGCATCAAGCAACAGCAATCACAGTGCACAAACAAGTCACAATACACAACACAAGCCATCATCAAACTACAAACCATCACTTATCATTACTTATTTTATTATCGTTGTTGTTAGGTTTGAATATTTTATTAGGGCCCTCTACTGTGTGCGTCGAGCTCGGTCCCGTCTCATGAGACAACCAGGGCATAAGCCCAATATAAACAGGGTAAGGCCCGATACAATCAGTGTGAGAGAGAGACAGACAGAGAGAAAGAGGGAGGTAGAAAGGGGGAGGTAGAAAGGGGGAGGTAGAAAGAGGGAGGTAGAACCGGTCATAACAGACCCATATGCTAAACCGCATGAAATCCCGAGGGGTATCACTTCCCGCTCGAACCAACCGGTCAACAGCCCCACAGTAGAATTATTATAGTATGTTATTCTCAATTATCCTTTAAGAGTTGTACCATACGTTATTGTCAAACAGGGTTGTGTGGATTTAACATCTTATTCTCAAATCCGGGCCTCCAGTCCACAGTCCACCACACAAACCACAAAACCATATATCACGTTATTTAACACACAAAACAAGTCATGCTCGACAAGCACATTAAATCACACTGGTACACAGTTCACATAATCATGCACACTGCATCAGAGGTATCATCAATAAGATACAAGATGTAAGCAAGAACATCCACAAGCAGGCAAGCATGCATACAACATTCAAGGGCAAACAAATAGTACCACTTTAAATGCCAAGACAATGAACCGAGCATGGTGGGCAGTAATGCATACAAAGGTTTATAAGTCCTCACCAGGGCCATATTAATTGCCTCGGAACTGAAGCCTCGTCCCACCTCAACATTCGTATGTCCGTATCCTCCTACGAACATACACATCATATAAGTTGTTTATTCATGACAATTGAGTAAATGCATATTAATAAAATGATCTCGAGTTAAACCCATGACACCCTGTTACTAAAGATCAGGGTCTAAATCCAAACAACTCAAATTCCCAGGTTCCGTATCTAACTTAAATCCGACTGTAATCAATTGGGCCTAGAGTATACTATCTCCATTCTCCAAAAAACAACATTAGGCCTAAAGCCCACATCCATAGTAGTCATTGGGCCTAAAGCCCATACATCCAATTATTAGGCCTAAGCCCATATAAACTTATTGCCATAAATTGGGCCTGAGCCCGGCCCGCTCTTAATATCATATTAGAACAACGCCCGAGTCCAAACTTTCCAACCTAAGAGTACTATGTGCATCGGACATAAACCGGCCACGCCACTCAACTCTCTCTCCGAACTCGGTTTCCACTAAATTCATATCACTTTAATACATTAATTAAATGCATTTATGCTACATGTCTTGTACAAAAATTTTGGTGTACACGTCGCTCGGAATTACCGTGAAATGCCGGAATACCCTGCCTCACCGAAACAACAACCGAGCCGTCGCTGGAAAATTCTTGAGCTCGCCGGATTCCGGTCAGCTTCGCCGGAAAACACACCAAAGCCGCATAACAAACCACAACAGGTCTATCACACCGGAAATAACCAAAACCAACATCAAATCTCAAGCAACAACAACCACAGCCCTAAATCGATCTAAGAAACTAGTTAAAGGGGTGGAATCCTTACCCAGAAATAAGACTCAAGCCATGAAGCCTCTGCCCGGAAAGAAATCCGCCTCCGGCGAACCCAACACCACCAGCAATGAACCATACACAATTCGTTGCCCGGAACCAAACCCCATGCCGGCCACCTCGGATTCTGCCAACATCGACATCACCCGCAGCCACCAGAGTCGACTCGACAACACGAGTCCCAAAACCACCCTTCGTCGTCGCATCCACCGCGACCAGACCCGTCAATGCCATACACACAAAAACCAAATAAAATCCATTAAACCTCGTGCCCAGAAACCAACGAGACACAAAGAATGGAAGAGGGGAGACAGGGGCGACGTGATTTACCCCTCGACGGCGACCTGAACCCGACCATCAACAGGCGGCGGCGACTCCCAGCAACCACACGCAGGCGGTCCTCGTCGTCGAACATGCTTCCGCTCCAGCTCAGGTCTCACCTCCTCGGCATTGAGAGCTGTGGCGGCGGCGATTCAATGGTGGACATGGCTCAAGAGAGGAGAAGGCAGCGTGTTTGAAATGGGGAGGAGAAGAAGAGAACAAAAGAAAAGAAATTGTGGGGAAGAAAGACGGGAGACAAACGATTGAGAAAGAGAGGGAGAGAGAAGAATCCGGGGAAGAGAAGAGCGTGGGGGTGAGCCGTCGGGAGAGAAAGAGAAGTGGGGAGGAGAGAGAGAGAAAAGAAAGATTATATAAGCGCACTCTAGGGCTAGGGCTTTCGTCAAAAGCAAAACGGCGTCGTTTTGCTTCCAAACGACGTCACTTCGTCTTCAAGCCCCTCCTCTGGTCAACCTCAAAGTCAAAACGCATCCCTTTGTGTGTTTTAGGTTTTGGCTCTACCAAAATTACGTAGTTTTAGTAAAAACTACACCCCATCTTGTGTTTAAATCCAAAACACTATCAAATGCTAAACAAAATTAATACTTGGGAATAAATGATTGAACCATACTAGAAATAAATTTATTAAGAACAAGAAAATAGTTCTCGTGAATCCCGTGAGGGCATTATTGGAAATTAGATCCCAAAATTTTCGAAAATTTGACAGAATTAGATACCGAAAATCCGGGGCGTTACATTTTCTTTGATAGCCAGTCCTATGACCAAGCTGTTGAAGAAAGATCAAGCCTTTGTTTGGAGTGAAGCCTGCCAGAAGAGTTTTGATGAACTGAAGAAGAAGTTGGCATCAGTGCCAGTTTTGACAGTACCTAAGCCAAGAGTGGAGTATGTGTTGTTTTGTGATGCTTCAGGTCTTGGTTTGGGAGCAGTTCTGATGCAAGAAGGCCGAGTGATTGCCTATGCTTCAAGACAGTTGAGGCCACACGAGAAGAATTATCCGACACATGATTTAGAGATGGCCGCAGTGATCCTTGCTTTGAAGATTTGGCTACATTACCTGTTTGGAGAGAGATGCCGGATTTTCACAGATCATAAGAGTCTCAAGTGCATCATGACTCAGAAGGAGCTTAACCTGCGACAAAGACGTTGGGTTGAGTTGCTGAACGATTATGATTGTACTATTGAGTATCACCCTGGAAAAGCTAATGTTGTAGCTGATGCTTTGAGCTGGAGACAACCAGAAGATGCTTCCACAACCTACTCGATATCCTCTCTTATCGAGTTAAGGAAGATGGGAGTTGATTTGTCAATAGATGAGACAGGAGCCTTGTTGACCCATATTGAAGTCAAGTCTAACCTGAGAGGCTGGATTGTGGAACTACAAGATAGAGATCCCGACTTGTTCAAGCTGAAAGAAGCAGTCTGCAGTGGAAAGGAAGATAAGTTTCACATAGCTGAGGATAGTGCACTGATGCTGGGAAAACGTCTATGTGTACCCAGTGTTGGTGACCTGCGCAATCAGATTCTGGAAGGACATATGACGCCGTATGCTATGCATCCCGGAAGCACCAAAATGTATCAGGATTTGAGGAGCCATTTCTGGTGGCCGCGTATGAAGAAAGATGTAGCAGAATATGTTGCTAAGTATATCACCTGCCAGCAAGTGAAAGCTGAACATCAGGCCCCAGTGAGAAAGTTGAGATTGTTGACAGTACTAGAGTAGAAATGGGAGATGATCACTATGGATTTTTTGGTCGGATTACCGTTGACTTGGAGACAGCATGATGCTATCTGGGTTATCGTTGACCGACTCACAAAATCAGCCCATTTTCTTCCCATCCGACAGACAGACACCTTGGATAAGTTGGCGAAGCAGTATGTTGTAGAGATTGTGAAGCTACATGGAATTCCTAAGTCCATAGTCTCAGACAGAGATCCGATGTTCACATCACGGTTTTGGAAGAGTCTGCAAACAGCTTTGGGTACAAAGTTGAGTTTCAGTACCGCATTTCATCCTTAGACAGACGGACAGTCGGAGAGGACTATTCAGACACTGGAAGACATGTTGAGGGCTTGTGCTCTTAACTTCAGTGGGAGTTGGGATCAGTATTTGCCTTTAGTGGAGTTTGCCTACAAGACCAGTTTTCATTCCAGTATGGGCATGCCACCGTTTGAAGCTCTTTACGGAAGGAAATGTCGAAGTCCATTTTATTGGGATGAAGAAGGTCTTCGTTTGATCGTTGGTCCAGATTTGGTTAAATAGGCAGTTGACAAGATTAAGACAGTCAAACAGAGTATGAGAGTAGCACAGGACCAACAGAAGAGCTATGCCGATAAGCATCGTCGTGAGATGGAGTACCAGGTGGGAGAAAGAGTTTTCCTCCGAGTTACGCCTTGGAAGGGTGTTATCAGATTCGGGAAAAGAGGGAAGCTGAGTCCCAGGTACATCGGGCCGTATGAGATCGTGGAAAGGGTTGGACCCTTGGCGTACAGATTGTCTCTACCAGAGGAGTTGTCCCGGATTCATGACATGTTCCATGTTTCCATGTTGAGGAGATACATATCAGATCCGAGTCATGTGGTTACTACAGCTGATGTTGAGGTCGCAGAGGATCTTACGTATATAGAGTTGTCAGAGCAGATTCTTGCCCGGGAGGTCAGAAAGTTGAGGAACAGAGTTATTCCGATGGCAAAGGTTAAGTGGAGCAAGCACTCTGCGAACGAGTCTACGTGGGAAGTCGAGGAGCATATGCGTTCTCAGTATCCGCACCTGTTCATGACACCGGAGTGAATTTCGGGGACGAAATTCTTTTTAAGGTGGGTAGGCTGTAACAGCCCAGGTATTTTACCGGGACTATTTAAGTTAATTTACAGTAATTTACCATTGATTTTAATCTTGGGTAATTAATTCGCGGTAAATCGAGCATTGGATTCCGAAACCGAGCCTTGTCCCATATTCGGGGTTTTTCTACGGATTTTACGGACCAAAGTTGGAATTTTTCGGGTCCAGGCATCTTCAAAAAAGCCGGGTTTATCCTCGAGTTAACGGACCAGAAATAAAGATAAAGTGGTATACTGGATATTTTCTGGTCCAGGCGGGTCACACTTCACATGTTGCACAGTAGTGCATAATTGAGGAGCTCAATTATCAGCCGCCTTCTCTTATTTTGCTTGTGAACTGCTTGTGTAACCCGTGATGTATCAGTGTTTTTCCTGCCTATAAAGCGTCACCTCTCCTGCCTTCCCAGTGCACACCATAACCACTGTCTCCTTCTTGCCCAGTTCACCTCCTGCAAAACTACCTACTGCATATACTATCTAAGAAACCAAAAAAAAAAAACGCCACAAACACCAACCACGCCTGCCACATCACCATCTCTTCCCTCCTCTCTTCTTTTTCTTTTCTCCTCCTCGTGAACCACCCGAGACAACACCACCGACCACCTACCCGAACTGTCACCACCAGCTTATCTTTCCTCCTCCCCTCATCGTTCCTCTCCCTCGCTCTTCGCTGCAACCACGAGCCGCCGTCGCCGTCCTCCTCACACGTCAGTGAGGCCACGAACCACCACCAGCAGACGCGCCGCCTTCCTCTTCCGTGCCGCCACCTGCAGCCGCCACGACGCCTCGCTCCGGTCGCGCTCCCTTGCTTCGTCTCGAGCAGCCCATGTCGCTGCAGCCTCGCCTATTCGTCGTGCCGTCGCCCCCAGTTACCGAGGTGAGCAGATCCGTTGAAAGCGGACACGACCCGAACTCGCGTGGGTCGACCCGAATGACTGACAGGTTGGGTCGCGGGTTGTGGGCTGGTGTTTGCGGGCTGTGTTTATGGGCTTAGTTTGGCCTGGGCGTGGTCTGAACCAGTTGGGCCCTGGGAGTTTGGGGTTTGGCTTAGTTTTTGCCTAGTCCGGTTATTTAAAAAAAAAATAAAATTTGGAAAAAGAAAATTAAATGGAAGAAAAATAATAATAAGCTTTATATTTTGGAAAAATAATTATGGGAATAATATGGAAATTTGAAATAATTTATTTACTTTGATTTATTGTGGAAAAATAATTATTTTGAGAAAAATAAATATGAAAAGAGTATTATCAAAGTAGGTATTATACCGGAATAATATCCAGGTATAAGAATAGTATGGTATTTTGACACTTGAAAATAAACGGTGAATTATGATGATAGTGGAAAATTAACCCGAGGAAGTAACCGAGACGAGTCAGTATTTATTTTTCGGTACACAGTATTAGCATGGCATTTGCATATCACCTTATGTGTGTATATTATTTGATTGATATAGGAGTTGATAACGAGCAATTGATTGAGGAACCGGACTTGGATTCTGTTGGACATTTCCATAATTGATAATCGGCTAAGGTAAGGATGGATAACCTTTGATATGTTGCCTGTAATACTTTGTGTGCTTTGTTGTTTGATTGAACTGCTGAGGTTTTCATTGTTGGTTATTTGACTGTTGTGGTTATTGTTGTTGTGGTTGTTGGACTGTGTTATTGATTCTTTGGATATTGTATTGAGATTGATGTTGAACTGTTGACTGTGGATAATTGAGAAAAGGAAAATGGAAATTGGAAATGGAAATTGAAATTGAGATGATGATATAATTGTCACGTGAAAAGTAGTGGTACGACCCGATGGTTTGAAAATTAATTTTGGGATGCTATGGTCGGTATGGTTATTTTGGGATGTTGTTCCCGGTATGGTTATTTTGGGATGTTGATCCCGGTATGGTTATTTTGGGATGTTGATCCCAGTATGGTTATTTTGGGATGTTGATCCCGGTATAGTTATTTTAGGATGCTGATCCCGGTATGGTTATTTTGGGATGTTGATCCCGGTATGGTAATTTTGGATTGTTGAACCCGGTGTGGTTATTTTGGGACGTGGTCCCGGTATGGTAAGATTTGGTATGGTTCTCTTTGACCTGGCTTCCAGAATTAATTGATAACCTGGTACGACCCTAGCTTGTCCAGTGACGGGACCCGAAAGATAAAATTGGAAATAATAATAAATATTCTTTTGGTCTTGGCTCAGTCTTGTTTGAGATGTGCTATTGCTTCCCTATGTTTTCTTTACAGTATTACGGTTGCCTGCATATCACTGTTTATCCTTCTTCGGTGAGCACTTCGGACTCACCCCTCGCCTGGGGGGTTTCATCCCGTTGGTTAAGTTGTTTCGTAGTTCAGGTACGACGTTCGATGGCTGCTGCTTTCTTCTCCAACTGACTCCGGATCCATACCTCCGCTGCATGTGCATATAAGTCTTCCGCTGCTGTGTTATATATGTTGTTGTGTTGTTGCTTTCCTATATGGCTTATGATGATGTTTATACTGGATATGCTGCTGCTGTTGAGCTAGTGTGTGGTTTGAATAATGGTCCCCGTGTATGGGTGACGGATGATGTTTCTGTTGTACTTGGATTTATCGTGTAGTATTTTGACTGCGATGTACTGTATGTTCTATCAATAAGAATAGTTTCGGCACGTGTTTACTGTGTACGGTTAATACGGGTCGGGGCGCTTCATAACAGCCCGGGTAAAATTTATGTTTTTACCAGGATTGTAAAAGGCCTTGTATAGTAATTTACCTTATGAAATTAATCTTGGGTAATTATTTCAAGGTAAATTATGTATCGGATTCTGAAACCGACCTATACCCCACGTCCTAGATTTTTCCTCGGATTTTACATATCAAATTTGGTATTTTTCGGGTCCAGAAATCTCGAGAAAAGTCAGGTTTAACCTCGAAAGAACGGACCAGAAATAAAGTAAGTGGGTGTTTTAGTTATTTGCTAGTCCGGACAATACCGGCTCTAGTGTGTGTAACACGTTTACACCACCTTTTCTTCCGTCCACATCGCCGTCTGCAAAGTCTTCTCCTTCATCTACAAGCTTGCCTGATTTTCTTATTCTTCCCAGGTAAGGAAAAATTCTTCTTCCTTACGCCTTACCTTTCCTTACTCTTACCTGATAAGGAAGATTTTCTACCTCAGTACACCAAAGAGTTCCTGCCTTACAAATCTTATACAAGTTCTTTCACCTGCAAACCCAGAACCATACCCAGCTTTCGTTCTACTTTCTGCACCAAACTTTGCCTAGCTTCAGTTCTCATATACATAATATATATATATCAAAAAAAAAAAAAGAGGAAGAAGCAAACAGCCAAGCCCCATCGTCATCATCATTCAGTACCATACCACCACATTTCCATTACTTCCTACCTTTCCATTACCTCTTTTCTGCATCTCACGTACAAACCATCACCACCACCTCTGTCAACCCTTACTCCACCACAAGCAACACCGGCAGGACTCGGGTAATGCCGCCTTGCTCGTCGTTTCGTTCCGCCGCCATCCCTGTAAGGTAAGCTTTTCACGGGGTTGAAGAAGACATGATTGGGGTGGTTGGCCTTTGGGCTAAAAGGCTTGCCTAATGGGCCTAATAGCTTGGCCCAAGTCTTGCCTTTGGGATTCCTTTCTTTGGGCTTTATGCTTTGAGCTTGGGCCTAATTGATAAGACTTGGGTTGAGTATTTGGGCTTACTATTCACGGCCCAATAATTAATTTGGACAGGCCCAATCGATTAAAAATAAATCTGAAAAGAAAATAATATTAAATTTTGGGAAGAATATTTCTATACTATATTTATTTTATCGGAAAATATGTATATATATATATAGATGTGACTAACTTCTAGGAAGACTATTTTATGATAGCTATTACTCTTGGAAAAGAATATAAGTGATAATAATAATTATTTTTATCAAATAATTTAGGAAAGATACATATAAGTATATGACTATACTAATATGGTAGATACCCGTATATATGAGTTAGATAAATAATCAATATAATATTTCTGGAAAGGATATTATCAAAGAATAAATCCGAAATATGTATATATACGATGTATCAATTTGTGGAAAAAGGAAATACAAATAATTTAAAAATAATAATATTTATATCGAAGTATCAAACGAGTACGGGTAATGGGGTTGTAGTCATTTGCATTTGTGTGACTATGTTTTTGTCAATAATTATATATAGGAGTTGATAACAAGCAGTATCCCGTGGAACCAGAACCGGGACACTTCGTGGACTTCCAGGAGTAAGAAAACCGACTAAGGTGAGGATGGATAACCTTTGATATGTTGCACATAATACTGTGTGTGTTTCCCTGATAATTGTTTGCTTGATTAAACTGCTGAGTTGGTTGAGTTTGGTTATTGTGTTACTGATATTGATGTTGATCCGTTAACTTTGGGTAAACTGATATGATGAGATAATTGGATAATTGGAAGTTGTGTTGACCTTAATTGTCACTTGGAAAGTAGTGGTACGACTCAATGGTTAGAGACTATTTCGTGGTGGCCATGATCTGGATTCTTGTGATAAGCAGGTCTATGCTTGGGATGTCTATCCCGTGATTATATTTTGGGATGTCTATCCCTGGGTTCTCTTTTGATCAGGCACCCGGAATACGTTAATAACCAGGTACGACCCTAGCTTGTCCGGTGACGGGGCCCGAAAGATAAAATTGGTAATAATAATTATTATTATTTTGGTCTTAGCTCAGTCATGATTTGGTTGATTCTTGAGTTGTCTTTTGCTGGTATTTTCTTCGAAAGTATTATAGTTGCCTGCATATCTCTGTTTATCCATGGTTGGTGAGCACTTGGGACTCACCCCTCGCCTGCAGGGTTTTATCCCGTAGGATGAGTTGCTCGTAGTACAGGTACGTGGTTCGGCCAGCTGCTGTTTCTACTCCACCAGACCGCGGATCCATACCTCCGTTGCATCTTCTAAGACTTCCGCTGCTTGTTTTTCTATTGTGTTGTTGCTGTTGAGGATATTCTCTGCTGCTGTTGTTACTGTATTATGTCTTTGTTGCTGTAACATATACCCTCTGCTGATGGTTGGTTTGGAGTGTAGTGACTATAATAATAGTCCCCGGAAACGGGTGACGGATGTTGTATTTGGGTTGCCTTATATTGTATTTGTATCATATGTACTGTTTGCTACTGTAATAAGAATAGTTCTGGCACGTGTTTACCCTGTACGATAAATGCGGGTCGGGGCACTTCATTTTGGTAGCGGAGCAGGTAGTAGGTCTTTAGGGTGATAATTGTGCTTGTTTGTTTGCTTATATGTGCATAGTTTATAACTTGCATGCATACATTCACATATAGGTACGAATGGATCCGGTGGGAGGAAACCAGCATGCTGAGCAGCGTTTGGAAGATGACCAAATATCGGTTGATCAGCTGCAATCGGTCGTGGGTGGACAAGTACCCACGGTAGTACCAGCAGACACAACACAGATTATGCATACCATGGCGCAGATTCTGCACTGTCAAGACGCTAGGGATGCCCGTTTAGAGGCTAGGGAAGCTCGTGAACAGGAGAATCATGGACCTGTTGAGGACCCTATTTACACTAAGTTATCCAAGCTAGGTCTTGATGCCTTTACAGGGGTTAGTAACCCACAGAAAGCTGACGAATGGCTTCGTCAAGCTCACCGAGTGATGTTGAAGCTGAGATGCACAGATGATAGGTGGGCTAGGTATGTCGCATCCATGTTTCGCAACGTTGCTGTGGATTGGTGGGATTCAGCAACACGTGACTTGGCGAAACCAATCACCATGCCTTGGGCACAATTTACAGAGATGTTCCGAAAGAAGTTTGTCACAGATGTTTACCAGGACCAACTCAAGCGAGAATTTCTGAGTTTGCAGCAGCAAATCGGACAGTCGGTGAACGAGTATGAGATCCAGTTTGATCGTTTATCCATCTACGCATCAGAATATGTGTCCACACCAGAGGCTAGATGCAAGCATTTCTGGGATGGCTTACGATCCTACATCTAGACAGTCATGGGATGCAAGGTTTATGAGACTTACCAGGATATGCTTGCTGATGCCCTTCGAGTAGAGGTCATCTGGATGGGGAACGAGAGAGAGATAGAAGAGGTTCGAAAGAGGAAATCTGTACAGAGTGATGGGAATCAGAACAAGAGGTTTCAAAACATCGTTAACAGGTCAGGGTATGGACAGACTCAATCCATGCTAGTGTCCCAGGGTCGAGGCTACAACAACAATCGTGGGAGTTCATACACCCAGTCTGAAGGGACTTCATCCGGAGATACTCACCCTAGACCTCCTCTGTCTAAGGTGAGGTGATTTGAGTGCAATGAAGTTGGGCACTACCAGAGTTCGTGTCCTAGGTTGGGAAGATCCGGAGTCTCTGTTCCTGCTCAAACTGTTCAAGCATCAGTGGCCAGCGTACCCAGTGGTTCTGGAGTTGGCCGAGGCCGTGGACAAGGAGCTGCTCCTACTCGGACACAGTGAGCCATGAATCAGAGTGTAGCCACTCCAAGGGCGTTTGTGATCAAGGCTGAGGATGATCCCGAAAATGCTAATGTTATTGCAGGTACCTTTACAGCTTTTTGTAGTATTGCATATACTTTGATTGATCCTGGTGCTACGCATTCTTTTATCGCTCAGAGTTTTGCTATACAACATAGCTGCAAGGAAGAGAGCTCAGCATGTCCGCTGAGGGTTAGGTTACCCGCGGGCATAGTAGTGAGATTAACACAGGTATGCAAGGATGTTCTTTTTTCATATGATGACGAGGTTTTCTTAGCCCGGTTGATCGTGATGAATATGGGGGGATTCGACATAATCCTAGAGATGAATTGGTTGTCGAGATATAATTCCATGGTGAACTGTCAGAAAAAGGAAGTGCTGCTGACTTCCGATGGTGGACGACAGGTTTTGGTAACAGGTATTAAGAAAGCTGCTGCCACGTGTAGCATCTCTACTGTGCAGGATTTTGGAGTGAAGTCGCATGGTTCAGATGCTTAGGATCCTACCTCAGGAGATATATCAGTGGTGAGGGAATTCATTGATGTTTTCCCAAATGATCTGCCAGGTTTGCCACCCGATAGAGAGGTTGAGTATACCATCGACCTGATGCCAGGAGTCACACCCATATCGATGGCACCATACAGGATGGCACCAACAGAGCTCCAGGAGCTGAAGAAGCAGTTGGATGTGCTATTGGGAAAGAGTTTCATCAGGCCTAGTACATCACCATGGGGTGCACCAGTTCTATTCGTAAAGAAGAAGGATGGTAGCTTGCGGATGTGTGTAGACTACCGCCAGCTTAATAAGGTGACAGTTAAGAACAAGTACCCGCTACCTAGGATTGATGACTTGTTTGACCAGCTACAAGGAGCCACTGTGTTTTCCAAAATAGAACTTCGGTCTGGGTATCACCAGATCAAGACTGCAGAAAAGGACATACTGAAGACTGCCTTCCACACACGGTATGGTCACTTCGAGTTCACAGTGGTACCGTTCGGGTTGACCAATGCACCAGCAGTGTTCATGTGCTTGATGCACTTGGTTCTGAACGAGTTTTTGGATAAGTTTGTTGTGGTCTTCATCGACGATATCCTCATCTACTCTAAGAGCAAGGAGGAACACGAGGATCATTTGAGGATAGTGCTTCAGAGGTTACCGGAGAAGCAGTTGTATGCCAAATTCAGCAAGTGTGAGTTTTGGCTTGGAGAAGTTTCTTTCCTCGGACATGTGGAAGGCGGGGATGGAATAAAAGTTGACCCTACCAAAGTGAAAGCCGTGTTGGAGTGGGAACCTCCTAAGAATGTGTCCGAAGTCAGAAGTTTTCTTGGTCTTGCAGGATACTATTGGAGGTTCATCGAAGGTTTTTCTTTGATAGCTAGTCCCATGACCAAGCCATTAAGGAAAGAACAAGCGTTTGTTTGGAGCTCGGAATGTCAGCAGAGTTTTGAGGAGCTTGAAAGAAAGCTGACCACAACACCTGTTCTGATAGTACCGATGCCCGAAGTGGAGTATGTGCTGTTTTGTGATGCATCGAGTCTTGGTTTAGGAACCGTGCTGATGCAGGAAGGATGAGTGATTGCCTACGCCTCCAGGTAGTTGAGGGCTCATGAGAAGAACTATCGACGCATGATCTTGAGATGGCAGTTGTGATCTTGGCTCTGAAGATTTGGAGACACTACTTGTTTGGAGAGAAGTGTCGAATCTTTACCGACCACAAAAGTCTTAAGTATATCATGACTCAAAAGGAGCTTAACCTACGACAGAGACGTTGGGTTGAGTTGCTTAATGATTATGACTGTACTATCGAGTATCACCCAGGAAAGGCTAATGTGGTAGCTGATGGCTTGAGCTGGAGACAACCAGAGGATACTTCCACTAATTACTCGATGTTCTCGCTTATCGAGTTAAGGAAGCTGGGAGTTGGCTTGACAATTGATGATACAGGAGCTTTGCTGGCACAGATGAGTGTCAAGTCTAACCTAAGAGGATGGATAGTAGAGTTACAAGATGGAGATCCAGATCTGGCCAAGTTAAAGGAAGGAGTAAGGAGCGGGAAAGAAGACAAGTTTCATATAGCTGATGATGGAGCACTGATGATTGGGAAACGGATATGTGTACCCAATGTCAGTAATCTGCATAGTCAGATTTTGGATGAAGGACATATGACGCCATATGCAATGCATCCTGGAAGCACCAAGATGTATCAAAACCTGAAGAGCCATTTCTGGTGGCCTCGTATGAAGAAGGATGTAGATGTTGCAAGATGTCTTACTTGCCAACAGGTGAAAGCCGAACATCAGGCTTCAGCAGGGAAGATGAGATCATTGACAGTGCCGGAATGGAAATGGGAGATGATCACCATGGATTTTGTGATTGGTTTACCGATGACTCGGAGGCAGCATGATGCTATTTGGGTCATCGTTGATCGATTAACAAAATCTGCTCATTTTCTCCCTATCTGCCAAACCGACACCATGGACATATTGGCGGGTAAGTATGTTGCTGAGATTGTGAGACTACACGGGATTACAAAGTCTATAGTCTCAAACAGAGATCCGAGGTTCACATCACGTTTTTGGAAGAGCTTACAAGCAGCGCTAGGAACCAAGTTGAGCTTCAGCACTGCTTTTCATCCTCAGACAGATGGACAGTCTGATAGGACCATACAGACACTGGAGGACATGTTGAGGGCTTGTGCACTCAACTTCAGTGGGAGTTGGGATAAGTATCTACCCTTGGCAGAGTTTGCGTATAACAACGGCTACCATTCCAACATTAGTATGCCACCTTTTGAGGCCCTCTATAGAAGGAAGTGTAGAAATCCAGTATGTTGGGATGAAGAATGTATGAGGCTGATTGTTAGACTGGATTTAGTCCAACAGACAGTTGACAAGATTCAAACGGTGAGACAGTGTATGAGAGCTGCTCAAGATCGGCAGAAGAGCTAAGCCGACAAACATCGACATGAGATGGAGTATAATATTGGTGAGAAGGTTTTCCTCAGAGTAGCACCTTGGAAAGGTGTGATTAGGTTTGGCAAGAGAGGGAAGCTGAGCCCAAGATATATCGGACCCTATGAGATCGTGGAGAGAATTGGACCACTAGCTTACAGGTTGTCCTTACTTGATGAGCTATCACGCATTCATGATGTGTTTCATGTCTCTATGCTGAGGAGGTATCGATCGGATCTTAGTCATATTATGGCCCCAGAGGATGTTGAAGTAGCAGAGGACCTTACCTATACAGAAGTGTCAGAACAGATTCTTGCTCGAGAAGTTCGGCAGTTGCAGAACCGTACCATTCCCTTGGTAAAGGTCAAGTGGAGTAAGCATTCCGCTAACGAGTCTACATGGGAAGTTGAAGAACACATGCGCTCCCAGTATCCGCATCTCTTCACAGAATAGGAATGAATTTCGAGGACGAAATTTTTTTAGGGGGTAGACTGTAACAGCCTGAGTAAAATTTATGTTTTTACCAGGATTATAAAAGGCCTTGTATAGTAATTTACCTTATGAAATTAATCTTGGGTAATTATTTCGGGGTAAATTATGTATCGGATTCTGAAACCGACCTATACCCCACGTCTTAAATTTTTCCGCGAATTTTACGGAACAGAGTTGGTATTTTTCGGGTCCAGGAATCTCGAGGAAAGTCAGGTTTAACCTCGAAAAAACGGACCAAAAATAAAGTAAGTGGGTGTTTTAGTTATTTACTGGTCCAGACAATACCCGCTCTAGTGTGTGTAACACGTTTACACCACCTTTTCTTCCGTCCACATCGCCGTCTGCAAAGTCTTCTCCTTCATCTACAAGCTTGCCTGATTTTCTTATTCTTCCCAAGTAAGGAAAAATTCTTCTTCCTTACGCCTTACCTTTCCTTACTCTTACCTGATTAGGAAAATTTTCTTCCTCAGTACACCAAAGAGTTCCTGCCTTACAAATCTTATACCAGTTCTTTCACCTGCAAACCCAGAACCATACCCAGCTTTCGTTCTACTTTCTGCACCAAACTTTGCCTAGCTTCAGTTCTCATATACATAATATATATATATATCACAAAAAAAAAGAAAAGAGGAAGAAGCAAACAGCCTAGCTCCATCGTCATCATCATTCAGTACCATACCACCACATTTCCATTACTTCCTACCTTTCCATTACCTCTTTTATGCATCTCACGTACAAACCATCACCACCACCTCTATCAACTCTTACTCCACCACAAGGAACACTGCCAGGACTCGTGTAGTGCCGCCTTGCTCGTCGTTTCGTTCCACCGCCATCCTTGTAAGGTAAGCTTTTCACGGGGTTGAAGAAGACATGATTGGGCTGGTTGGCCTTTGGGCTAAAAGGCTTGCCTAATGGGCCTAATAGCTTGGCCCAAGTCTTGTCTTTGGGATTCCTTTCTTTGGGCTTTATGCTTTGAGCTTGGGCCTAATTGATAAGACTTGGGTTGAGTATTTGGCCTTACTATTCACGGCCCAATAATTAATTTGGACAGGCCCAATTGATTAAAAATAAATCTGAAAAGAAAATAATATTAAATTTTGGGAAGAATATTTCTATACTATATTTATTTTACCGGAAAATATGTATATATATATAAATGTGACTAACTTCTAGGAAGACTATTTTATGATAGTTATTACACTTGGAAAAGAATATAAGTGATAGTAATAATTATTTTTATCAAATAATTTAGGAAAGATACATATAAGTATATGACTATACTAATATGGTAGATACCCGTATATATGAGTTAGATAAATAATCAAGATAATATTTCTGGAAAGGATATTATCAAAGAATAAATCCGAAATATGTATATATACGATGTATTAATTTGTGGAAAAAGGAAATACAAATAATTTAAAAATAATAATATTTATATCGAAGTATCAAACGAGTACGGGTAATGGGGTTGTAGTCATTTGCATATCATATTCACTGTGCATTTGTGTGACTATTTTTTTGTCAATAATTATATATAGGAGTTGATAACGAGCAGTATCCCGTGGAACCAGAACCGGGACACTTCGAGGACTTCCAGGAGTAAAAAAACCGACTAAGGTGAGGATGGATAACTTTTGATATGTTGCACATAATACTGTGTGTGTTTCCCTAATAATTGTTTGCTTGATTAAACTGCTGAGTTGGTTGAGTTTGGTTGTTGTGTTATTGTTATTGATGTTGATCCATTAACTTTGGGTAAACTGATATGATGAGACAATTGGATAATTGGAAGTTGTGTTGACGACTTAATTGTCACTTGGAAAGTAGTGGTACGACTCGATGGTTAGAGACTATTTCGTGGTGGCCATGGTCTGGGTTCTTGTGATAAGCATGTCTATGCTTGGGATGTCTATCCCGTGATTATATTTTGGGATGTCTTTCCCTGGGTTCTTTTTTTTTGGGATGTCTATCCTTGGGTTCTCTTTTGATCAGGCACCCGGAATACGTTAATAACCAGGTACGACCCTAGCTTGTCCGGTGACGGGGCCCGAAAGATAAAATTGGTAATAATAATAATTATTATTTTGGTCTTAGCTCAGTCATGATTTGGTTGATTCTTGAGTTGTCTGTTGCTGGTATTTTCTTCGAAAGTATTATGGTTGCCTGCATATCTCTGTTTATCCATGGTTGGTGAGCACTTCGAACTCACCCCTCGCCTGAGGGGTTTCATCCCGTAGGATGAGTTGCTCGTAGTACAGGTACGTGGTTTGGCCAGCTGCTGTTTCTACTCCACCAGACCGCGGATCCATACCTCCATTGCATCTCATTCTAAGACTTCCGCTGCTTGTTTTTCTATTGTGTTGTTGCTGTTGAGGATATTCTCTGCTGTTGTTGTTACTGTATTATGTCTTATATATTGTCTGCTGTTAATGGTCCCCGAGAACGAGTGACAGATGTTGTATTTGGGTTGCCTTGTACTGTATTTGTATCATATGTATTGTCTGCTACTGTAATAAGAATAGTTCTGGCACGTGTTTACCCTGTACGGTAAATGCGGGTCGGGGCGCTTCACATGAGAACAGATTTAAAAAACTTTTAGCCCATTTATTTTGTACCGATTTTTTTTAAAAAAATTAATTGATAATTGTTGAACTCCAATATCTAAATATTTATAAATACTGGTGTAACAACCCGGGTAAAAATTTGGATTTTTACCGGGATTGTAAAAATCTTTTTACCGCGATTTACCGAAAGAATTAATCTTGGGTAATTAATTCAAAGTAAATCGAGCGTCGTTTTTCGAAACTGATGTTTTTCCCGCGCTCGAGATTTTTCTGTGGATTTTTCGGACCTAAGTTGGTATTTTTCGGGTCCCGGAATCCTCAGGAAATCACACCGGAAAATAATTAAGTGGGTGTATCAATTATTTTCTGGTCCGGACCGGACTCGCTCCAGACAAGCTGCATTATTGAAGCTTCACATGACGAATTGTAAAAAAATAGTTTAAAAGCAAGAAGTCGGTGAAGAGGAAGGGAAAGGGTAAGAAGAGAAGAGAAAAAGAGAGAAAAGAAAGAAGAGAAAAAAAAAGAGAGAGTGGGAGAGAAAAAGAAAAGAAAAGAGAAAAAAAAAAGAAAAGAAATAGAAAAAAAACAAAAAAAAAACACAACAGAAAAATCAAAAGCAGAGAGGGAGAGGAGAAAATGGAAAAAAAACATGAAACGAAAAAAAAAAAGAAGAAGAAGAAACAGAAAAGAGAAAAAGGAAGAAAGAAAAAAAAAAGAAATGAAAAGAAAAGGAAATCTAGAAAAAAAGAGAGAAAATATGAAAAATGAAGAAAACCGTTTTTTGCGCAGTCGTCACCTTCTTCCCCGAGCTCCCGTTCCTATTCACTCGAAGAGACCGACGCTGCCCTTCGTTGCACCGACCACACCAGCAAGTCCTCCTTCCCGTCACGAGCTCAACCGCGCCTCTCGCGTCTTCTTCGTCCACCGACGCGCCGCCAGGGAGCCTAGACCCGACGAAGATCCGACGGGTGTTCCTTCCCAGCGCTTCCTGCCTCCTGCAGCACCGCCGAGCTCAGCATTCTACCGCTCTTCGCGTCGCCAGTGTTGCCTCTTGCCTGTGCTCGCCTTCCCCCGCGCTCTCGCGCCGCCATCACCGCCGTGCCGCTGCAAACCCGCAGGTAAGGTCGGGTGACCCACGAGTGTTGTCCGGGTCGCGCCTGGGTCTGGATCCGGGTTGCGACCAGTTTCAGTTTTTAATTTTAAAAAAAATGTATATAAATATATAAATGCTATTCTGAAGGTATTTAAACTATGGAAAAAAATATCTATATATTATTTTGGAAACACAGTAAGTTTTAAATTATGCGTTTTGGAAATATATATATCTTGATGCTTGGAAAAATTAATATAACTATATTTTGTTTTGAAAATTATTATTATGTTAATTTTGGAAAAAAAGATATATATATATATATACCATGATATATTTTCTGGAAATAACATACTATTATTATTTTTCTAGGAAATTATGGTAATTAACTTTGGAAAATATATATGGTATACATGATTTATATTTCTGAAATATATAATAATTTTGATAATATAATTGCTTGGAAAAGTATTTTATGTTTCGAAATATATATGTATATTTATGAATTCGTATTTATTTTCAGAAAATAAGTTTATATGATTATACTTTCTGGAAATGGAGATTTCTAAAGATAATAATACTTGAAAATTATATTTTGGAAAGTATAAAAATTTTTATGGAAATATTATGGAAAATATATACATATGTTATAATTTCCAGAAAAATTATGGTAATTATTATTTTGGAAAAAGTATATTATTTTATGGAAATTTTTTGATTTAATAGTTTTGGAAATATATTTTTGTAACCTTATTTACATACGATATATTTTCGGAAAAATGTTTAAAAAGGGTTTTATGATATATAATCGAGATGTTTTACCGATGAATTCGATTTACACTTTATGGCATCATAGCTTACCGATTATGTGTATTTATGTGAGCATGTTGTCTTGTTGTATAGGTTTGATATCGGACAGTTTTCCGAGGAGCCGGCTTTGGACCGGTCATTGTCTCCGGAGTTGAGTAATCGGCTAAGGTGAGGATGGATTTTCTTCAATATGTGCCTGCATTACTCGGTTGTTGTGTTTGATGTTTGTTGCACTGTTGAATGTTGCATTTGCTGTGGTTGGTTCGGGATGTTTATCCCGGTGTCTTGATTGTTTTTGGGATGTTTATCCCAGTACCTTGATTTGGTTTTGGGATGTTTATCCCCGTGCATTGAGTTTTGGATATTTATTTTCGTGTCTTTGGGCATAAGAATAATGGATTAATTAATAATTTGTGATAAGGATGTCGATCCTCGGTTTTGGATGGGATGTCTATCCCGGTATTTTGGCTAGGGATGTTGATCCCTGAGATTTGGATTTGGATAATGATGATATAATTGTCACGTGGTAAGTAGTGGTACGACTCGATGGTTTAAGACTGTTTTGTGGTGGCCATGACCTGGGTTACTTGTGATAAGCATGTCTATGCTTGGGATGTCTATGCTTGGGATGTCTATGCCGTGATTATATTTGGGATGTCTATCCCTGGGTTCTTATTTTTGGGATGTCGATCCCTGGGTTCTCTTGGATTTGGTCTGGCACCCGAAATATGTTGATAACCAGGTCTGATCCCTAGCTTATCCGTGACGGGGCCCGGAAAGATAAAATTGGAAAATTGGTTTTTATTTAAGTCTTTTTGGTCTTGGACTGGTTTTGGTCTTGTCTATTGGATTGGTGTGTTTTGGCTGTTAAGCCTGTTTTCGACCTTGAGTAATTTATAGTGTTGCATATTGATCGTCTATCCATAGTTGTGAGCACTTCGGACTCACCCCTCACCTGCGGGCTTTCATCCCGTAGGTTGAGTTATTTATGGTTCAGGTTTGATGCATTCCAGACAGGCTGCGGCGTTATCCCTTGGACAGGACTTGGATCCATAGTTTGCATCAGTGTCGCATACAGTGTCTTTGTGAGTTATTAAGTCTTCTGTTGTGCATTATATTGCTATTGTTGGGCCATTGGGCCGATTATGATGTTATAGATGATCCCGGGTTCGAGTGATATGTTTTGTTGTTGGGCCGAAGGGCCAGATTTCTGATGTTTTTATTTTGGGCTGTTGAGCCCGAGTTTCTGTTATATACACTGTATGCTGGGGTTGTTTGGTTGGGTCGTTACAGTTCCAGCACGTGTTTACTGTGTACGGTACATGCGGGTCGGGGCGTTTCAACTGGTACAGGTTGTGTTTTTGATACTCTATTCTTTTTTTCTTTTTCTTTTTTTTTTTAATTCTCTATGCAATTCTATTTTGGTTTTTAACTTCCTGTTTCTAATACAGTTTCTTTAGAGAAACAAAAAAGTGTAATCACACAGAGAAATCCGGATGTTAGAACATTGAAATACGGATACAGTTTCTGTATTTTTCAATTTCTGTGTTTAATATATTTTATTAAAAAAATACTAACCGAGCCCGTGGAATCCACGGTTAGTGAACTAGTAATACAATAATCTCTCAAATACAAAAACATCTATATCTTTTATACGTCAATAAAATACAATAATAAAATAAAACCTTACTTGATTGTTGGAGATAGTCGAACTAATAGCTTGCACAATAATCTATTCTCCTCCAAGACCCCCACACCTTCTGCAACAAGTGGACGCGTAGTTGAGATTAAAAAAAAGCAAAAGAATTGCACTCGCGCACTATCCCTCCTCCTATGTGAATTTTGTGTTATTGGTTTTGCTCGGCAAAGAAAATTAATGGAAAAAGCTGTTGAATATATATATATATATAATTGTAGGGCCCACATTACCATTATTTTTCCAAATGGGAAAAGAATTGGGATCCAGAACACACACATCCACGCCGCCACAGAAATTTAGTATGCTTTTTAATTCGTAAAATTACAAAAATACCCCTATTCTAAATAGTTAGGGGTGACCAAGGCTCCCTGTCCTCTCCCGGCCCACTGCCATTGAGACCATTTATGGTAGAATATTGTGCCCTGATGGACGATCTCTTTACGAGGAGTGTCGAGGATATAATCGAGAGTGCAAGGCCCGGACCAAAGGGATCATAAGAACGGCACTGATAGATTTTTTAGGCAAAAACAAGGCTTACCAAAGTGTAGTATTGTCGAATTACCATTTTGGAGATCGAGGGTGCTAAGTAGCAGGTAGGTGTGAGCACTCGGAAATTTGGATTGGAATATGTAATTTTTGGTATGGAATTCGGGATTTCGAAATTGTCAAAACCTCTATCCATACTGAATTCCAATTTCCAATATTAGAATTCTAAATTCCTGAATTTTAATTTGGATAATTCAGGATCATTTCAGTCATCCCGAATTTGTTACATTCTCTTTAATCTACTTACAAAATTACATTATCTAATAATTTTCCAAAATTACATAATCTAAAATTTACATAATTTAAAAATTTTTGAACTATCTATTTTCTAATTTTATCTTGAAATGATTTAACAAGCATAAACTAATAATAAAGTGTAAAAATAAGAGTAAAAGCATTCATCTGCAAATTTAAAAAGTTATATCCACAAAGTTGTAAATTAAAACGGCGTCGTTTTGATAAAAATTTTTGGGATTTCGGAATTCCAAATTGTTAGAATCCCTGTCCAGTCCAAACCCAAATTGTAATTCGGGATTGTCGAATTTTAATGCTTATTTGAACTATTTGGAATTCCAAATTTAGTGTTATTTGAATACGTGGTTTGAAAATTTTGGATTGTTCGGGATCGATGCTCACCTCTGCTCCTCAATATCATCGTGCAAATATTGGAATAAAATACCACCAGAACAAACTCATAGACCAGCAAAGGAACTTCCGTCTCCCAGCAACAACCTAACAGCCTAACCATATTTCTATGATTAATTTGTGATTGAATGACAACTTCATTAATAAATTCTTTTACTTTTCCTTCAATTCACTGATTTGGATTTCTTTACTGCAACGATTGTTCTAGCATTCCATTATAAAATGTGCCTTGACCTCCGACTGCAAATTTTGTTGAAATGATCAGTAGTTTTTTCCAACTCTTTGGAACTATATATCTTTGTTTTCTGAACATTATCATCGTTTGGAACTATATATCTTTGTTTTCGATTGGAATATGTAACTTTTGCTATGAAATTTGGGATCCTGAAATTGTTAAAACCTCTGTCCATACTGAATTCCAAATTCCAATATCCCGAATTTGTTACATTTCTTTAATCCACTTATAAAATTACATAATTTAAAATTTTCCAAAGTCACATAATCTAAAAATTACATAACTATCTATTTTCTAATTTTTACAAATATAAGCTAATATAAAAGTGTAAAAATAAAAATAAAAGCATTCAGTTGCAAATATAGAAAGTCATATCCTTAAAATTGTAAATTAAAAATACAACTTTTTGATAAAAAATTTCTGGGAATTCGGGATCCCAAAATTTTTAGAATCCTTGTCCATTCCAAACCTAATTTGTAATGGGTCAATCATATTTTTGATCCTTATGTTTATTGTAACAGCCCGGGTAAAATTTGGATTTTTACCGGGACTGTAGAAATTGTTTTACCGTGATTTACTGTAGAAATTAACCTCGGGTAATTAATTCGAAGTAAATCGGGAGTCGTTTTTCGAATCCGAGTGTTTTCCCGCGCTCGTGATTTTCCCGTGAATTTTTCGGAACTAAGTTGGTGTTTTTCAAGTTTCGAAATTTCTCGGAAAATCACACCGGAAAATAACTAAGGAGGTATCAGCTATTTTCTGGTCCGGATCGGACTCGCCCGTAATACGGACGAAAATGAATTATTTGATTCACAAGACTAATAGTAAAAAAAAGAAAAAAAAACAAAAACAAAACAAAAATAAAAGTTTAAAGCCGGTGAAGTTGCAGAAGAGAGGAAGAAGAAAAGGAGAGGAAAAAAAAAAGAAAAGAGAGAAAAGAGAAAGAGAGGGAAAGAAGAAAAAAAAAAAAAAGAAGAAGAGTGGAAAAAATGGAAACCGGAAAAAAGAAAAGAAGAAGAAAAGAAAAAAAGAGGAGGAGGAGGGGCAGGAACCGCCGCCACCGTCACCCCTGCATCTCTTCCCTTCCTCCCCGACACGCCGCCGCCCTACCGCCCTCCACCTCCAACCGCCTCTTCTCCTTCCTCTTCCTCCACCTCGAGTCACTGCCACCGTTCCGCCCACACCCCGACGCCGACCCGAGGAACCCGTCGACGCAGCCATCCTCGCTGCAGCTCTTCCCCTCCGTCGTCCGTGCACCGGCGACCCGAGCAGGTCGCGCCTCCGTCCTCCCTTGCGACGCCGCCACGCCGGTCCCCTCTCCTCACGCCGCCCCCGCCTCTGCCGTCTCCGTCCGTCGCTCGCGCCGCCGCCCTGCAAGATTGAAGGTGAGCTGACCCGGTTTTGAGGGTTCGGGTCGCGGTTGACCCGTGTTGGTAACGGGTTGGAGAGATAGGTTTGTGAGATGTTGGGCTGAATTGGATGTTGGGTTGTGGGCTGTTGGGTATTAGTTGTTAGGTTGGGCTTGGTTGCATGAGCTGGGCTTTAGCTGGTTGTTGGGCTGAGTAGATGGGTTAGGTATTTAGGTTGGGCTGTAGGGGTTTAGGCTTTGGGCTTGGGTTCTGGGCCCAGTTCGGATTTAAAAAAAAAAGAAATAAAACTGGAGAAAAGGAAATTAAATGGAAGAAAATAAAAATGAGGTTGGGGAAAATATATGGAAAATGAATATTTTGAGGAAATGATTTTAGGAAATATTATATGGTACGGAAGAAAAATAATAATTTGTAGAAAAGAAATATTTTGGAAAGTACATACCTAAGAAATAAATTTTGGAAAGGGTATTATCAAGGTAGGAAATACCGGAATAGTACCCGGGTATGGGAATAAATATAGAAGGGTATTTCGACACCTTGAAATAAATGGTGAATGATGATAATAATGGAGGAATAATCCGGGAGAGTAACCGAGCTGAGTTTATATTTAATTTACGGTATACAGTATTAGTATAACATTTGCATACCATCTTATATGTGCATATTATTGATTGATATAGGAGTTGATAACGAACCATTTGCTGAGGAACCGGACTTGGAACTTGCTGAGCAATTCCATAATTGATATCGGCTAAGGTGAGGATGGATAAACCTTGATATGTGCCTGTAATGCTGTGTGTGCATTTTGTTGTTTGTTTGATTTGCTGGATTGACTGTTGACCGTTACTTGATTGCTATGGAATTGTTGATGTTGTAGTTGTTGTTGAATCGTGTTAGACCTGTGTATGTTGTATTGGAAATATGGTTGAACTGCTGAGATGATTACTGTTGGTTGTTTGACTGCTATGATGTTGTCGTTGTTGTT
>JAKUCV010005286.1:0-43725 GCA_028386065.3 Turnera subulata
TTTCTACCTCCCTCCTTCTACCTCCCCCTTTCTACCTCCCTCTTTCTCTCTGTCTCTCTCTCTCTCTCTATGGATATGTTGGGCTTCGTGCCTGGTTTTTATTTGGGCTTATGCCTGGTTGTCTCATGAGACGGGACCGAGCTCGACGCACACAGTAGGGGCCCTGAATAATAAATCTTAATAAGAAAACTTATAACACGACAGATGAAGAATAATAAATTGTATGCTTGATTGCGTTGGCATGTTAGTACTGATTGTTGTATGTTTGCATGCATGACTTGTTACTCTGCTTTCCTTTCGGACCTGATCTGCACACTCTCATAATTAGATATATATTGCTCACTGAGTAGACGACTCATATAATCGCCAACGTTGTTTTTTCAGACTTTAGATAGCGTGCAGTCACTTTCTTCTTTTCCGGAGTACGGACGTGGACATCCCAGCAGGTAGCCGTGCTTGTTCACCCGGTTGGATCCATAGTGTCGGCATGCATACTGTTTTGCTTCTCATATATTTATTCCATTTATTTCTTCCGCTGCATTGGATTTCTTTATTGAGATGTCTATTGATTTCGGATTACATTATCGGCGGGTTGCCGGGTTTACATTTTGATGATGTTTCGGCAAGATGCCGGGTTGATTTGTGGCTTGTTAAGCCGGGTTATTATGTTCATCTTGACATCTCGTTTTATTGAGGATTTTGGATATTGTTTTTGATATTGATTTTCGTGTCCCGGGTTTCAGGGGTATTTTGGTAATTTCCTTGAGTTTGGTATTTTATTGTTAAATTGGGACACGGGTGTTTCATAGAGGATCACAAAACACCTCAGAACATCCCCAAGGATCTACATCCTGGCTCCGCTACCAACTGAAATGCCCGTGTCCCAATTGTTAATATAAACTATAAATTAAATATGAAATGACCAAATTGCCCTTTTCATTCCCGGACACGAATATTATTATCAACTGAAACACCGTATCCCAAATCATCCATTAGATTAATTATATCATATGAAGTGGCCAAAATGCCCTTCTCTCCCGGGATACAATAAAATCAAGAAAAATCATTAACTATGCAAAATAAAGACAATACAGTATATCAAAATAGAGTATGCAGCGGAAGACAAACACATAATCAAATATGAATTTAATGCACCCTATGGATCCGACCCGAGGAGGAAAGCACCGCCACCTGCTGATATGCACCACTGCTCATCAAACAGCTAACCTGTAAAAGGTCTGTGAGGGGGTGAGACCAACCACTGTCTCACCACAAACAAATAAAGCAATAATATACAATTACAAATCAACCACAAGTACACCGGCATCAGGCAACAGCAACCACAATGCACAAGCAAGACATCATCAGACTACAAACCATCACTTATCATTACTTATATTATTATCTTGTTATTAGGTTTAAATATTTTATTAGGGCCCTCTACTGTGTACGTCGAGCTCGGTCCCGTCTCATGAGACAGCCAGGCATAAGTCCAAATAAACCAGGCACGAAGCCCAAACTTATCCATAGAGAGAGAGAGAGAGACAGAGAGAAAGAGGAAGATAGAAAGGGGGAGGTAGAAGGAGGGAGGTAGAACCGGTCATAACAGACCCATATGCTAAACCGCATATACCATGCTAAACCGCATGAAATCCCGAGGGGTATCACTTCCTGCTCGAACCAACCGGTCAACAGCCCCACAGTAGAATTATTATGGTATTTTTATTCTCAATTATGCATAAAGAGTTTCGTGTACCATTACATATTATTGTCCAGGTTTGTGTGGATTTTACATCTTATTCTCAAGTCCGGGCCTCCAGCCCATAGTCCACCACACGAACCACAAAACCATATATCACGTTAACTAACACACCAAACAAACCATACTCGACAGGCATATTATACCACAGTGGTACACAGTTCATATAATCATGCACTTTGCATCAGAGACAACATCAATAAAATACAAGGTATATGTAAGAACATCCGCAAAGCAGGCAATCATGCATACAGCATTCAAGGCGAAACAAATAACACCACTCTATATACCAAGACAACTAACCGAGCATTGTAGGCAGTAACGCATACAAAGGTTTATAAGTCCTCACCTTGGCCATAATAATTGCCTCGGAAGCCGAAGACTTAACCCGCCTCAACATTCCTATGTCCATAACGTCCTACGAATATACACATCATATAAGAAGCTTACCCATCACAAATAAATAAATGCATGCCAATGTATGATCTTGAGTTTATCCCGTAGCCTAAGGCCCGTTACTAACCATCAAGGTCAAAACCCAAACAATCTCATAATCTTAGTCCAAGACTAAAGGTCCACTTAATTAAAACATTAGGTTTAATCCTCCTTTGGGGCTAAGGTCCATATCCAAAATAGTTGTCAGTTTTAATTATCCATTGGGCCTAAAGCCCATTCCCATAATAGTCACTGGGCCTAAAGCCCATCTTAAATACAAGCCATTGGGCCTAAAGCCCACTTCATTAGTCATTGGGCCTAAAGCCCATACACACTCCGCATAACATTTATTGGGCCTAGACTCGGCCCGTTAACATAGTCGTGACAAATTGAACTCCCGAGCCCAACTTTTTCGGCCTAACGGTTTTGGACGCGTCGGAAATATATTCCGGCCGCGCCACTCACAACTAGCACACACGGTTTCCACTAAGTCCATATTGTTTTAATACATTAATTAAATGCATTTACACAACATGAGATGTACAAAATCAACTAACGGCCAACACCGAAAATTACCATGTCATGCCGGAAAGAAATTTATGTCTTGTCGGAACAGCACCCGAGCCTCGCCGGAAAATTCCCTAGCCCCGCCGGATTTCGGTCAGCCCCGCCAGAACAGTACCCGTACACGTCGAAAAGAAACCACAACAAACTGCCCAACCCGAACAATAGACCCTGTTATCAAAATCCATCCCATTACTTTAGTCGCTGTCAGATTCCAATATAATAAGCAACGACGGCGTAAATTCCTAGCAAGAATGTGCACACCAAGGAACACCCAACCGAACATCTATCTCAAGAGTATTATAGTTTTGGAATTCAAAAACCAAGTCTTCGGAATGCTTACCAGAAAGGAACAAAAGGAACCAAACCCGAGTCCCACACCAGCCCACTGCCCGGTAAGGCCCGATCAGCAACCCAAGCCAAACCCGCCGCCAGAACACCTCGAACGCGAGAACACAGCAAGCAGACACGCCTCGTCGCCACAACAAAAACAGCCAACCCATCACCCAACAACCACCATCTACTCGCCACCACTCAAAGACAAAGAAAACAAACCCCAAATCAAACTTACAACATCATCGGCACAAGAAAAAGGGAAGAAGAAAAAAACAGAGGCAGCACAACCTACTCCTCTACGGCGTCCGGACCCGGCACCAACACAGCCACAACATCACAACACGACCCTTACTTGGCAATGGCGGCACAACCAACAAGCGTCGGGGACGGGTGTTGAAGAGGAAGAGGAAGGCGACGCGTCCCACCCACCTCATCTTCTCCTTGAGCGACCAGAGGCGACTTGCCTCGTTCTCCCTGCCTAGAACCCGCAAGCACAGCCACCTCAGCCCCGCCGCCCTTGACACAGTAGCTACCAGGCCGACCCGCTCCCGAGCAACGGCAACGCGACCCCACCTCGGCTTCTCCGCCCGAGGCTTTGCCCGATTCACCACCTGGTATCGGAAGAAAAGTACGAGGGTAAGAGGAGGACGAAGGAACAAGAGATGGCTGCAGCAATAGACCGTTTGTCAGCTTTCGTGCTCGTTCTTCCCTTCAAACACAGCGGCGGCGGCACGCGGTTGGAGAAAACGGGGAAGACGATCAGCTGTAGGAATTAGTGTATAAAGAGAGGAAGAGGTTTTTGGAGGAAGTGGTAACCGTTGAGGCACAAATCGAGTAATGGGAGAGAAGAAAGGAAATCGGGGAGCAAGAAAAGTGGGCAGCCGTTCTGGAAGAAAAGATAGGAAGAAAAGAATGAGGAGAGAGAGAAGAAGAGAAGTTTTTATACCCTAGGGTTAGGGTTGATTTCCGCCGGGACCAAAACGACGTCGTTTTGGTCTTAGGCACGGTTAACCCTCTTCCCTTGGTCAAAACGCAGGCCAAGTATGTGTTTTATGTTTGGCCTATCCCGAAACTACGTAGTTTTTGGCAAAACTACACTACACCATGTGTTGCACCCCAAAACAGAAATAAATTCCGTAGAACCCGAAAGTAGAATTAAATCCAACATATATAAAATATTTCCATGTAAAAATATATTCTTAACATTAATTTTCTTGACCAAAAATCCCGGAAATCCCGTAAGGGTAAAATTGAAAATTAAATTTCAAAAAAAATTTAAAATTCCGTAAAAATCAATTAACCAAAAATCGGGGCGTTACAGTTCTACCCCACTTAACAAAATTTCGTCCTCGAAATTTACAGAACAAACCAAGCCACCAATTAAAATACCGTTGGCCAAAACCACCAAGTAGAACCATCATGTCCATCAAATACATTTCCAAGTAAGAACTCCAATATACCCAATTCAATCATCGACTTAGTCTAACATGATCAATAGATCATAAGATCAATGCTCCAAGCAAAGAATCTTATTCAATCATAATCAACAATATTGATACTAGAATCCATAAACCGTTTCATTTATCATCAATCAACCAAAAATATATCCAATCTTTTAACCCATTACACATATCCTCTAACACAGAACCCCAAGTTGTTACCTAAACAACAAGATCATCACTCCCATTGTGAATACCTCAAGACCAAAAACAATTCAAATAGGAGCAGACATATGCATAGAGGATCACAAAACACCTCAGAACATCCCCAAGGATCTACAACCTGGCTCCGCTACCAACTGAAATGCCCGTGTCCCAATTGTTAATATAAACTATAAATTAAATATGAAATGACCAAATTGCCCTATTCATTCCCGGACACGAATATTATTATCAACTGAAACACCGTATCCCAAATTATCCATTAGATTAATTATATCATGTGAAGTGGCCAAAATGCCCTTCTCTCCCGGGATACAATAAAATCAAGAAAAATCATTAATTATGCAAAATAAAGACAATACAATATATCAAAATAGAGTATGCAGCGGAAGACAAATACATAATCAAATATGAATTTAATGCACCCTATGGATCCGACCCGAGGAGGAAAGCACCGCCACCTGCTGATATGCACCACTGCTCATCGAACAGCTAACCTGTAAAAGGTCTGTGAGGGGGTGAGACCAACCACTGTCTCACCACAAACAAATAAAGCAATAATATACAATTACAAATCAACTACAAGTACACCGGCATCAGGCAACAACAACTACAATGCACAAGCAAGACATCATCAGACTACAAACCATCACTTATCATTACTTATATTATTATCTTGTTATTAGGTTTAAATATTTTATTAGGGCCCTCTACTGTGTGCGTCGAGCTCGGTCCCGTCTCATGAAACAACCAGGCATAAGCCCAAATAAACCAGGCACGAAGCCCAAACATATCCATAGAGAGAGAGAGAGACAGAGAGAAAGAGGGAGATAGAAAGGGGGAGGTAGAAGGAGGGAGGTAAAACTGGTCATAACAGACCCATATGCTAAACCGCATACACCATGCTAAACCGCATGAAATCCCGAGGGGTATCACTTCCTGCTCGAACCAACCGGTCAACAGCCCTACAGTAGAATTATTATGGTATTTTTATTCTCAATTGTGCATAAAGAGTTTCGTGTACCATTACATATGATTGTCCAGGTTTGTGTGGATTTTACATCTTATTCTCAAGTCCGGGCCTCCAGCCCATAGTCCACCACACGAATCACAAAACCATATATCACGTTAACTAACACACCAAACAAACCATACTCGACAGGCATATTATACCACAGTGGTACACAATTCATATAATCATGCACTTTGCATCAGAGACAACATCAATGAAATACAAGGTATATGCAAGAACATCCGCAAAGCATGCAAGCATGCATACAGCATTCAAGGCGAAACAAATAACACCACTCTATATACCAAGACAACTAACCGAGCATTGTAGGCAGTAACGCATACAAAGGTTTATAAGTCCTCACCTTGGCCATAATAATTGCCTCGGAAGCCGAAGACTTAACCCGCCTCAACATTCCTATGTCCATAACGTCCTACGAATATACACATCATATAAGAAGCTTATCCATCACAAATAAATAAATGCATGCCAATGTATGATCTTGAGTTTATCCCGTAGCCTAAGGCCCGTTACTAACCATCAAGGTCAAAACCCAAACAATCTCATAATCTTAGTCCAAGACTAAAGGTGCACTTAATTAAAACATTAGGTTTAATCCTCCTTTGGGCCTAAGGTCCATATCCAAAATAGTTGTCAGTTTTAATTATCCATTGGGCCTAAAGCCCATTCCCATAATAGTCACTGGGCCTAAAGCCCACCTTAAATACAAGCCATTGGGCCTAAAGCCCACTTCATTAGTCATTGGGCCTAAAGCCCATACACACTCCGCTTAACATTTATTGGGCCTAGACTCGGCCCGTTAACATAGTCGTGACAAATTGAACTCCCGAGCCCAACCTTTTCGGCCTAACGGTTCTAAACACTTCGGAAATATATTCCGGTCGTGCCACTCACAACTGCCACACCCGGTTTCCACTAAGTCCATATTGTTTTAATACATTAATTAAATGCATTTACACAACATGACATGAACAAAATCAACTAACGGCTAACTCCAAAAATTACCATGTCATGCCAGAAAAAAATTTATGTCTTGTCGGAACAGCACCCTAGCCTCGCCGGAAAATTCCAGAGCCTCGCCGGATTTCGGTCAGCCTCGCCGGAACAGTACCCGGACACGTCGAAAAGAAACCACAACAAACTGCCCAACCCGAATAATAGACCCTGTTATCAAAATCCAACCCATTACTTTACTCGCTGTCAGATTCCAATATAATAAGCAACGACGGCTTAAATTCCTAGCAAGAATGTGCACACCAAGGAACACCCAACCGAACATCTATCTCAAGAGTATTATAGTTTTGGAATTCAAAAACCAAGTCTTCGGAATGCTTACCAGAAAGGAGCAATAGGAACCAAACCCGAGTCCCACACCAGCCCACTGCCCGGTAAGGCTCGATCAGCAACCCAAGCCAAACCCGCCGCCAGAACACCTCGAACGCGAGAACACAGCAAGCAGACACGCCTCGTCGCCACAACAAAAGCAGCCAACCCGTCACCCAACAACCACCATCTACTCGCCACCACTCAAAGACAAAGAAAACAAACCCCAAATCAAACTTACAACATCATCGGCACAAGAAGAAAGGACGAAGAGAAAAAACAGAGGCAGCACAACCTACCCCTCTACGGCGTCCGGACCCGGCACCAACACAGCCACAAAATCACAGCACGACCCTTACTTGGCGACGGCGGCACAACCAACAAGCGTCGGGGATGGGTGTTGAAGAGGAAGAGGAAGGCGACGCGTCCCACCCACCTCATCTTCTCCTTTAGCGACCAGAGGAGACTTGCCTCATTCTCCCTGCCTAGAACCCGCAAGCGCAGCCACCTCAGCCCCGCCGCCCTTGACACAGTAGCTACCAGGCCGACCCGCTCCCGAGCAACGGCAACGCGACCCCACCTTGGCTTCTCCGCCCGAGGCTTTGCCCGATTCACCACCTGGTATCGGAAGAAAAGTGCGAGGGTAAGAGGAGGACGAAGGAACAAGAGATGGCTGCAATAATAGACCGTTTGTCAGCTTTCGTGCTCGTTCTTCCCTTCATACACAGCGGCGGCGGCGCGCGGTTGGAGAAAACGGGGAAGACGATCAGCTGTAGGAATTAGTGTATAAAGAGAGGAAGAGGTTTTTGGAGGAAGTGGTAACCGTTGAGGCACAAATCGAGTAATGGGAGAGAAGAGAGGAAATCGGGGAGCAAGAAAAGTGGGCAGCCGTTCTGGAAGAAAAGAGAGGAAGAAAAGAATGAGGAGAGAGAGAAGAAGAGAAGTTTTTATACCGTAGGGTTAGGGTTGATTTCGGCCGGGACCAAAACGACGTCGTTTTGGTCTTAGGCACGGTTAACCCTCTTCCCTTGGTCAAAACGCAGGCCAAGTATGTGTTTTATGTTTGGCCTATCCCGAAACTACGTAGTTTTTGGCAAAACTACAATACACCATGTGTTGCACCCAAAACACAAATAAATTCCGTAGAACCCGAAACTAGAATTAAATCCAACATATATAAAATATTTCCATGTAAAAATAAATTATTAACATTAATTTTCTTGACCAAAAATCCCGGTAATCCCGCAAGGGTAAAAATGGAAATTAAATTTCAAAAAGTTTTGAAAATTTCGTAAAAATCAATTAACGAAAAATCGGGGCGTTACACTGAAGGTTTTGTCACTCTAGAAAATTCTAACAAGGTATGCAAGTTGCAAAGATCCATTTATGGATTAAAGCAAGCTTCTAGGAGATGGAATCTTCGTTTTGATGAAGTAATCAAACAGTTTGGTTTCATTAAAAATGAAGATGAGCCATGTGTTTACAAGAAGGTTAGTGGGAGCACTATTGTTTTCTTGTTATTGTATGTTGACGACATTCTACTCATTGGGAATGATATTCCGACACTACAGTCTGTAAAGACTTGGTTAGGAAGGAATTTTTCAATGAAGGACTTAGGAGAAGCTGCCTACGTGCTAGGTATAAAGGTCTATAGAGATAGATCCAAAAGGCTTCTTGGGCTAAGTCAAAGTACATATATTGATAAGGTGCTAGAAAGGTTTAGCATGCAAGATTCCAAGAAAGGTCTCTTGCTCATGTCACATGGCATATCTCTCTCAAAGAATCAATGTCCTAGTACATCTAAAGAGAGAAAACGGATGAGTAAGATTCCTTATGCATCAGCAATAGGATCTATCATGTATCCCATGCTATGTACTCGAACGGATGTCGCATATGCATTAAGTGTCACAAGCAGATACCAATCTGATCCAGGTGAAAGTCACTGGACAACGGTTAAGAACATCCTTAAGTACTTGAGAAGGACTAAGGATGCATTCCTTGTTTATGGAACCGTTGATGAGCTTGTTGTAAAGGGTTACACAGATGCTAGCTTCCAAACTGACAGGGATGACTTTAGATCGCAGTCAGGTTATGTGTTTTGTCTTGGAGGTGGTGTTGTATGCTGGAAGAGTTCAAAGCTAGAGACAGTTGCCGACTCTACAACTGAGGCTGAGTACATAGCCGCCTCAGATGCGGCGAAAATGATCTCTGCATCTTGCGTACCATATTGGCATTCTCTGGATCGACAAAACCTTCAGGTTGTGTAATGTACACATCCTCTAAAAGATTTTCATTAAGAAAAGCGGTTTTGACATCCATTTGCCATATCTCATAATCATAGTATGCCGCTATAGCCAATAGAATCCGGATGGATTTAACCATGCCAACTGGTGGGAAAGTTTCATCATAGTAAATACTATGAACTTGCTTGAAACCTTTCACCACCAATCGCCCTTTATAGGTAATCACATTACCATCCATGTCGGTTTTTTTTATAAAAACCCACTTGCACCCTATGGGTTTTACCCCTTCAGGTGGATCAACCAAGGTCCATACCTTGTTTTGATACATGGATTTCATTTTCGAATTCATGGCTTCCAGCCACTTCTTAGAGTCTGGACCCGTAATAGACGCCGCTCATTACATCGGGTAGCAATGATGTGTTGCTAGACGACGCTCTTTGCTTATAATTGTAAATGAGTTTACAATTGTTGCCGGACGATACAAGTGCCTACAGGGTCACACACTTAGAGCCGTTGATTCGAGCTGGTGGTTGAACCAGGTATATAAGTTTGTGGTTGGACCGTGGTTGGACCGTGGTCATTTTGGGCTGGTTTGGTTCACTAAATGTCTGATTTATTGAACCATAATTAGTGCCATATGATGTGTGATCCCACCAAGAGTTAGTGGAGATATGATTAGTAAAAAGCTAATCATGTTGGCCAATGGTGTTGGCCACTTTGTCCCTTGCTTTTGTGAGTAGGATTAGACTAAGATAATCTGATTATGCTTTGGGATTCATCACTTTGAGTCTGAAAAATTTTTCAGAGGATTGAGCCTTGAGAGTGTCTTGAGAGTTCTTGTGAGTTTCAGACCATACACACCTTCTTTGAGAAAGAAGAAAATACCACAAACTCTAGCTTCCGAAACCTGCTGCTAGCACATCAGTTCGGGGGTGCTCGGGTTGGTAATCGTGTGACGAATCCAACTAGTTATCACGGTTCGTGTGGATACCGTAGAGGGGCAGGATTGCTGTCCGGCTCTTGCTGATTCGGATCATCAGTTGACTGAAAGACCTCAACCATTTTCAGGTACGATTTTTGTTATTCGGTTTACTCTGTTTCACATGGATCCTCCATGAGTATCGGGATTTCCGCTGCGCATTTGGTTGCATTTGATTGTCAAATTGCATGACCCGGTTACATACTGGTACAAGTTATAGAACTTGTGGACTGGACCGACCTACATAAGAACGCTACATGGAATGTTATATGCTTGTCGATAGCGGTTCTTATATGTATTGTCCTTGGACCTGAGATTATCAAGGTTCCCAACATATGAGTCGTATACTTTGATATTACTCTTGGCTATTTCGTAAATGTGTAGACCTTAGTGTAATCATTGGGTATATGATAAATGTGCAGTGGGTTTTGTATGATCCAAAGGGGATTCGTCCAACCCATATAATGGGTATATTATCGGATGGTTTCTTGATAGAGTTGAACCGTAAATGCATGGCCATGCTCGAATTATGATACGATGATATCATAGGTATTCGTTTTACGCGGTTAACTCGAGGATCAATAAACCGAGAATGAACATATGCGAGATTGACATATTCCATGTCTCGTGTTTAATCTTGAAAATGGGACGAAGGGACGATGACATGTTTGCGAGGCATATGAATCAGTACTGACCTTGTCGTTCGGGTAGCAATGATGTGTTGCTAGACGCCGCTCTTTGCTTATAATTGTAAATGAGTTTACAATTATTGCCAGACGTTACAAGTGCCTACAGGGTCACACACTTAGAGCCGTTGGTTCGAGCTGGTGGTCGAACCGTGGTTGGACCGTGGTTGAACTAGGTATTTGAGTTAGTGGTTGGACCGTGGTTGGCCCAGGGTCGTTTTAGGCTGGTTTAGTTCACTAAATATCTGATTTTTTGAACCCTAATTAGTGTCATGTGATGGGTAATCCCACCAAGAGTTAGTGGAGACATGATTAGCTAAAAGCTAATCATGTTGGCCAAAGGTGTTGGCCACTTTGTCCCTTGCTTTTGTGACTGGGAATTGATTAAGCATATTCTGATTATGCTTGGGGATTGATCACTTTGAGTCTGAAATTTTTTCAGAGGTTTGAGCCTTGAGAGAGTTTTGAGAGTTCTTGTGAGTTTCAGACCATACACACTTCTTTGAGGAAGAAGAAAATACCACAAACTCTAGCTTCTGAAACCTGTTGCTAGTACATCAGTTCGGGGGTGCTCGGGTTGGTAATCGTGTGACGATTCCAACTAGTTATCACGGTTCGTGTAGATACCGTAGAGGGGCAGGATTCCTGCCCGGCTCTTGTTGATTCGGATTATCAGTTGAGTGAAAGACCTCAACCATTTCTAGGTACGATTTTTGTTATTCGATTTACTCTGTTTCACATGGATCCTCCACGAGTACCGGGATTTCCACTGTGCATTTAGTTGCATTTGATTGTCAAATTGCATGACCCGGTTACTTACAGAGTCCAATCTGACCTACGCGGTCCATGTGTTACATGCACAGGATTCTCATCCACAACATCTTGTGGTTCCTGTCCTTGTTCCATCTCAGCCTCTATATCTCGAACTTCTTCGAGTTCTATTTTCCTCCCACTGATTACTCTAGAAATAAATTCCCTTTCTAGAAAAATAGTTGTCCGAGCAACAAACACTTTGTGCTCTAAAGGATTATAGAAATAATACCCTTTAGTTTCCTTAGGGTATCCTACAAAGAGGCACTTGTCGGATTTTGGGCCGAGTTTATCTGATGCTTCACGTCACACGTAAGCCTCACAACCCCAAATTCTCATAAAAGACAAATTGGGACGCCTCCCAGTCCATATCTCATATGGTGTCTTTTCGACGAATTTAGATGGAACACGGTTAAGTGTAAATGCAGCACTCAATAATGCATGTCCCCAAAAAGAAGAAGGAAGGTCAGCTTGACTCATCATCGAACGAACCATGTCTAACAAGGTTTTATTCCTCCTTTCGGATACACCATTCCATTGAGGCGTACCAGGTGGAGTGAGCTGTGATACTATACCACACTCCTTTAGATGATCAAAAAATTCTCGGCCTAAGTATTCACCTCTTCGATCTGATCGAATCATTTTAATGCTCTTGCCGAGTTGATTCTGTACTTCATTCCTGAATTCTTTGAACTTTTCAAAGGATTCTGACTTGTGTCTCGTTAGATACACATAGCCATACCTACTGAAATCGTCAGTAAATGTAATGAAGTATTGAAATCCACCTCTAGCTTGTGTCGACATCGGTCCGCATACATTACTATGTATAAGACCTAACAAGTCCGAAGCTCTTTCACCTTTACCGGTAAAAGGAGCCTTCGTCATCTTGCCTAACAAACATGACTCACATGTCTCAAATGATTCAAAATCAAATGAGTCTAAAAGTCCATCTTTATGGAGTTTAGATATACGAGTCTCGTTTATATGGCCCAATCGACAATGCCAGAGAAAGGTTTCATTAGAATCGTTCATTCTAACCTTCTTCGTATTAACGTTATAGAATACGGTTTCTAGGTTAAGAACATACAAACCATTGCGTAAATACGCACCACCATAATAAACATCATTGAAATAAATAGAACAACAATTGTTCTTTATTAAAAAAGAAAAACCTTTCATGTCAAGACAAGACACAGAAATCAAATTCCTACTTAAGGTCGGTACATAATAACAATTGTCCAGTTCTAAAACCAAACCACTCGGTAAAGTAAGATAGTAAGTTCCTACGGCTAATGCAGCAACTCTTGCTCCATTTCCCACGCGTAGGTCTATCTCACCCTTCGCCAATCTCCTACTCTTTCTCAATTCATGCACATACACACCTTCTTTGAGAAAGAAGAAAATACCACAAACTCTAGCTTCTGAAACCTACTGCTAGCACATCAGTTCGGGGGTGCTCCGGTTGGTAATCGTGTGACGATTCTAACTAGTTATCACGGTTCGTGTGGATACCGTAGAGGGGCGAGATTGTTTTCCGGCTCTTGCTGATTCGGATCATCAGTTGAGTGAAAGACCTCAACCATTTCCAGGTACGATTTTTGTTTTTCGGTTTACTCTGTTTCACATGGATCCTCCATGAGTACTGGGATTTCCGCCGCGCATCTGGTTGCATTTGATTGTCAAATTGCATGACCCGGTTAGTTACACAAGTTAGAGAACTTGTGGACTGGACCAACCCAACATAAGAATACTACATGGAACGTTATATGATTGTCATTAGTGGTTCTTATATGTATTGTCCTTAGACCTGAGATCATCAAGGTTCCCAATATGGTAGTCATATACTTTGATATTACTCTTGGCTATTCGTAACTGAGTAGACCTTAGTGTAATCATTGGGTATATGATATAATGTGTAGTGGGTTTTGTATGATCAAGATGGGATCCGTCCAACCCATATAATGGGTATATTATCAGATGGGCCTCTTGATAGAGTTGAACTGCAAATGCATGGCCACGTTTGGATTATGTGATATGGTGATATCATTAGTATCTGTTTTACATGGTTAACTCGGGGATCAAGAAACTTAGAATAAACTTATACGAGATTGATGTATTCCATGTCTCTTGTTTGATCTTGATAATGGGACAAAAGGACGATGACATGTTCCGAGGCATAATGAATCAGTACTGATCTTGTCGTTTGGGTAGCAATGATGTGTTGCTAGACACCGCTCATTGTTTATAATAAATGAGATTTTACAATTATTGCCAAACGTTACAAGTGCCTACAGGGTCACATACTTAGAACTGTTGATTCAAACGGGTGGTTGAACCATGGTTAGACTGTGATTCGACCAAGTGGGTGGACTATCGTTGAACCTTGGTTGGACCATGGTTAGACCGGGTCGTTTTGGGCTGATTTTGTTGACTAATTATCAGAATTATTGAACCAAAATTAGTGCCATATGATGTGTAATCCCATTAATGCTTAGTGGAGCATCCATTAATGGTTAGTGGAACATTAAGACACAGTAGAGACATGATTAGACTTAAAGTATAATCATGATGGTTAATGCATAATGATGTTGGCCAATGACTTAATAAACTATGCATTTCAGGTGTGTACAAATAAGGTGAAGGTTTGATCAGATTTTCAGACCAAGCAAGGCCTTACAGTACTCTTCACACTTGAGAAAAACACATCAAACACTCTCTAGTCTCTAGCTCGCGAAAATTCTGCAGCTAGCACTGCGGTTCGGGAGTGCTCGGGTTAGTGATCGTGAGACGGTTGCTAGCAATCATCAACGGTTCGTGTGGATACCATAGAAGAGCCGGATTTCTTGTCGGGTTCTTGCTGATTCTACACTACAGTTGGGTGAAAGACCTCAACCAAGTGCCTATAGGGTCACACACTTAGAATCGTTGATTCGAGCAGGTGGCTGAACCGTGGTGGGACCAAGGTTCGACCAGGTGTGGTTGGACCGTGGTCGTTTTGGGTTGGTTTGATACAATAATTGTCAGAATTATTGAGTCAAACCTTATTGCTTGTGATGTGTAATCCCATTAGTGCTTAGTGGTAGACAAGATAATGGGTATCTTAATCAGGATGGGCCATTATGTTGGCCATTACCCTAAGCACTAATTGAGTGGCATAATTAGATTATGCTTTGGGTTTTTGGCTGATTGCATTTCTCGTTTTTGAGAGCCTTGAGAGTGTGTTTCAAACAAGTAAGAACACACACAAACACTCACCCATTCTTTGAGAAAGAAAATCACACCACATAGCTCCCGGAAATCCGTAACTAGCACCACGAACCGTTGAGGTCTTTCACCCAACTGATGAACTGAATCAGCTAGAGCCGGAAGGATATCCTGCTCCTCTACGGTATCCACACGAACCGTTGATCACAGTCGGAAAACGTCTCACGATCTCCAACCCAAGCACTCCCGAACCGTGGTGCTAGCTACGGATTTCCGGGAGCTATGTGGTGTTACTTTCTTTCTCAAAGAATGGGTGAGTGTTTGTGTGTGTTCTTACTTGTCTGAAACACACTCTCAAGGCTCTCAAAAATGAGAAATGCAATCAGCCAAAAACCCAAAGCATAATCTAATTATGCCACTCAATTAGTGCTTAGGGTAATGGCCAACATAATGGCCCATCATGATTAGGATAACCATTATTGAAACGCCCCGAATTCTCGGTATTTAATTCCTATGGACTTTCGGAATTTTAAAAATTTAATTTCCAATTTTACCCTCACAAAATTTTTGGGCATTTATGATCAGGGAAATATTTCATCCTTAGGTAATATTATTAATATTATTGTTATTATTATTTCTATGTGGGAAATAATCATTATTGCAGGATTAAAATTGAATTTTAATTGAGTTAGTATGTAAAACACATGTACTAGGGTAGTGTTGACCTAAACTACGTCGTTTTGGGGAGCTTATAACATAAAACTCACGCATGGCTCGCGTTTTGACCAGGAGGTACGGCTGCGTTGACCTGAGGTGCGCGGAGGACAAAACAACGCCGTTTTGCCAAACAAAATGACGTCGTTTTGAGCATCAGTCGAACCCTAGGTATAAAATTCATTCTTTTCTCTCCTTCTCCTCTCTTTTCTTTTTCTCTCTTTCCTTCTGCACCGCAGCCCATCTTCCTCTTGATTTTCTACTCTCCCACGTTCTTCCCTCCCACAACCTCTACCTAAACTGTCAATCCCCTCAAAGTCCCCCTCTCCTTCTATTCCTTCTTTCTCTTTTGTTCTCTTCTCCTCATACCCGACTTTCTCTGCCTCTCTCAAATAGACGTCGCTGCCCTTGCTTCCTCTTCCCTCTCTAATCCGTTGCCATCCCCGATCGAGACGCCACCGCTGCAGCTTTGCCGCGTCAAGGAAGGAAGAGGAACGGGCTCGGCCGAGATGCGTACTGGAGGCTCGACCTGGGCATCCCTGCCGTTGTCCATGCGTCGCCATCGCCTGTGGTTGATGGTCGGGTTCAGGTCGCCGTCGAGGGGTAAGTCACGTCGCCCCTGTCTCTTCTCTTCCCTTCTTTCTGTCTCGTCGGTTTCTGGGCACGAGGTTTAATGGTTATTGTTTGGGTTTTTTTTGTCTGTGGTGTTGTCGGGTCTGATGCGTGGTGCTTCGAAGGGCTTTTGGCGACGGGTCGACCGTGTTTTGGGTGTGGCGGTGTGCGTCAATGGCCAATCGGGTGGTGACTGTGCCAGCAGTTGTGTTGGCATTCTTCGGGGCAAAACTTGTGTTTGGGCAACTTGGGTCTAGTGGAGGTTTGATGGGGATCTGGCGCCTCTTGTGCTCGAATTTGATTTCCGATAAGGATTCAAGTCCTTATTTCTTCTCTTAGAGCGGTCATGTATGATCTATGGTTTTGTTTTGATGTTTGTGGTAGATGTGTTATTGAATCGGATGCTGATTGAATGATGGCAGATTTATTACGGTTAGTTTTTGGCTTTGTTGTGGAGTTCTCCGGCGAGATGACCGGAATCCGGCGAGGCTCGGGAATTTTCCGGCGAGGCTCGGGTTGCTGTTCTGGCAAGACAGTGTACTTTCGGCATTTCGTGGTAATTCTCGGGCTTTGATGCGAATTTCGGTTCTTGTACTATCTTGTAGTGTAAATGCATTTAATATGTGCATTTTGTAATAAATGAACTTTAGTGGAATTCGGGAGTTGCGAGTTGAGAGTGCGTGGCCGGAATATATTTTCGACGCGTCTTGAATCTTTAGGCCGAAAAGGTTGGGCTCGGGAGTTCAATTTGTCACGATTATGTTAATGGGCCGAGTCTAGGCCCAATAAATGTTAAGCGGAGTGTGTATGGACTTTAGGCCCAATGACTATTATGGGATTGGGCTTTAGGCCCAATGGATAATTAAGCTCGGTAACTATTATGGATATGGGCCTTAGGCCCAAAGGTAGATAAAACTTTATATCTAAGCTTAAGCGGACTTTTAGTTTTGGGCTAAGATTGTAAGATTGGACGGGCTTAGACCTATGATCTGTTTAATCGGGCTTAAGGAATAAAGAGGACATATTGTTATAGTCACTGTATTAGCATATGCATTCACCATAGTTGATGTGAACCTTATGTGTTGTATTTTGTTATAAATATAGGAGAGTTGAAGTAGAACAAGGCTTCAGTTCCGAGGCAGTTAATATGGCCAGGTGAGGACATAAACCTTTGTATGCATTACTGCCTACAATGCTCGGTTAATTGTCTTGGTATATAAAGTGGTATTATTTGTTTTGTCTTGGATGCTGTATGCATGCTTGCCCGCTTTGTGGATGTTCTTGCTTACACCTTGTATCTTATTGATGATACCTTGATGCGGTATGTCTGATTATGTGAACTGTGTACCAGTGTGATATAATATGCCTGTCGAGCATGACTTGTTTTGTGTGTTAAATAACGTGATATATGGTTTTGTGGTTTGTGTGGTGGACTGTGGGCTGGAGGCCCGAACTTGAGAATAAGATGTTAAATTCACACAAACCTGGACAATCATATGTAATGGTACACGAAACTTTTTAAGCATAAATAAAAAATTATAATAATTCTATTGTGGGGCTGTTGACCTGTTGGTTCGAGTGGGAAGTGATACCCCTCGGGATTTCATGCGGGATAGCATGGTATATGCGGTTTAGCATATGGGTCTGTGATGACCGGTTCTACCTCCATCTTTCTATCTCCTCCATTCTACCTCCCTCTTTCTCTCTGTCTGTCTCTCTCTCTCACTGATTGTATTAGGCCTTGCCCTGTTTATATTGGGCTTATGCCCTGGTTGCCTCATGAGACAGGACCGAGCTCGACGCACACAGTAGAGGGCCCTAATAAAACATTCAACTCTAATAACAATAAAGTACAATGATAACTAAGTGATTAAAGATCAGTGTTGGTTTGAAGTCTGATGATGACTTGTATTGTTCATTGTGATTTGTTGGTGCATTGTGGTTGTTGTTGCCTGATGCCGGTGTACTTGTAGTTGATTTGTATTTGTATACACTGGTTTATTTGTTTACGGTGAGACAGTGGTTGGTCTTACCCCCTCACAGTATTTTTCAGGTTAACTGCTCATTGAGCATTGATGCATATCAGCAGGTGGCGACGTTATCCTCTCCTCGGGTCGGATCCATAGGGTTCATTGCATGCATGTTGCTTTATATTTTTGTCTTCCGCTGCGTACTTGATTGCATTGTATTATTTATTATTCGACTAGATGTTGATCATGTTGTTGATAATTTTCGTGTCCCGGGAATGATAAGGGCAATTTAGTCATTTTATATTTAAGTTCTATTTTATATTAATAAATTGGGACATGGGCGTTTCAGTTGGTAGCGAAGCAGGCTGTAGAACCTTGGGGATGTTCTGATATGTTTTGTGATCTTCTGTGCATATGTCTGCTACTTTTTGTGTCGGTTGTTGCATTTGTCTTATGCATGCATATAGTGAGTTGTCTATGGATCCGGTGGAGGACACGCACCTGCTGAGGGTCGGAATGACCCGGTACTGTCGTGGAAATGACATGCTTGCCTTTACAGCTTAGGCTGTAGCAAAGTTAGTTTTGTGGAATATCCACTGCTTTATCAGAGTCGGTGTAGACTCTTGATTCTTTGCTTACGTTTCTTGACGGTGTGAGTACACTGTTGTTGCTTCTCATTCCGTTGTTGCCAGAGGGTGTTTTCCTACGGTAACATGTCTGATAGTTCTAGAAATGGAACTGGTCAATACAAGTAAGAACCATCGGTTTGCATTTTGGATGTTATGTCTCTCAAGAGATGATCTGATATGATTCTTGTGATTTTGTTGATCTTGGTGATCATGTTATGTGTGGTCTGATTATATAAATTTGAGGTTTTGAAGTTACTTGTGAAATTATCTTATGGATTAAATCTTGTTTGGGGTTCGAGATGATAATCTCTTGAAATAATCTGAGGGTGATTTAATGATGTATTTGGGGAAATATATTCTAAAGATACTTGAGGTAATTAGTTTGGTGAGTTTAGGGATATTAATGGTGATTGTGATAAGAAAGTTTTGATCATGAATATTGGATGAAGTTATAGTTCATGCGTTAGATGAGGATGCTAGGAGTATGTTTACATTGAGGTTTGATTTTGAGGTGATCTTGGGTATTGTGATTCAATTGCTAAGTTATTAATTATGTGATGAGAGATACAATGATGTAGTAAGTTCCTTATTAAAGAAACTTTGGTGTTCGTGCTAGGAATGACTTGGGCGATAGACTTATAAGTATGAGTTATGCAATGATGTTTGAGTCTGGAGGAATTTACGGTATAGAATTTTAATTGTGATACTTCGGTAGTGATCGAATTCTAGTTCTTAAGGTATGTTCCGGAAATTATATTATATTGGCATTATTGGTATATGGTAAACGAAATACTTTGAGGTTTGGAACATTAAATAGATTATTGGTCCTAAAGTATTCACGGTGGGAGTGATGATCTTGTTATTTAGGTAACAATTTAGGGTTCGGTTATCTGAGGATATGCTTAATGGATTAAAAGAATGGATATATTTAGTGGAGTGGGGATAAATGAAATTGTTTATGGATTTTGATATTAATAAGGTTGATGATGATTGGATAAGACTCTTGGTTTAGTGCTTTGATCTTATGCCATTTTGATCATGTTCGCTAAAGTCGAATCACTTAATTGGTATATCGGAGTTCTTGCTTGGAAAAGATAAACTCATGTGATTGATGGTCATGATGGTTCTACTTGGTAGTTTTGGCCAACGGTATTTTGATACCGGATGACACTTGTTTGTGTCAGTTAAGCACTTGGCTGCCTGACTTGTTCTGTAAATTTCGAGGACGAAATTTTTTAAAGTGGGGTAGAACTGTAACGCCCAGAATTCTCGGTATTTAATTCCTATGAATTTTCGGAATTTTAAAAATTTAGTTTCCAATTTTACCCTCACAAAATTTTTGGGCATTTATGATTAGGGAAATATTTCATCCTTAGGTAATATTATTAATATTATTGTTATTATTATTTCTATGTGGGAAGTAATCATTATTGCAAGATTGAAATTGAATTTTAATTGAGTTAGTATGTAAAACACATGTACTAGGGTAGTATTGACCTAAACTATGTCGTTTTGGGGAGCTTATAACATAAAACTCAAGCATGGCTCGCGTTTTGACCAGGGGGTACGGCTGCGTTGACCTGAGGTGCGCGGAGGACAAAACGACGTCGTTTTGCCAAACAAAATGACGCCGTTTCGAGCATCAGTCGAACCCTAGGTATAAAATCCATTCTTTTCTCTCCTTCTCCTCTCTTTTCTTTTTCTCTCTTTCCTTCTGCGCCGCAGCCCATCTTCCTCCTGATTTTCCATTCTCCCACATTCTTCCCTCCCACAACCTCTACCTAAACTGTCAATCCCCTCAAAGTCCCCCTCTCCTTCTATTCCTTCTTTCTCTTTTGTTCTCTTCTCCTCATACCCGACTTTCTCTGCCTCTCTCAAATAGATGCCGCCGCCCTTGCTTCCTCTTCCCTCTCTAATCCGTTGCCATCCCCGATCGAGACGCCACCGCTGCAGCTTTGCCGCGTCCAGGAAGGAAGAGGATCGGGCTCGGCCGAGATGCGTACTGGAGGCTCGACCTGGGCATCGCTGTCGTTGTCCATGCGTCGCGATTGCCTGTGGTTGATGGCCGGGTTCAGGTCGCCGTCGAGGGGTAAGTCACGTCGCCCCTGTCTCTTCTCTTCCATTCTTTCTGTCTCGTCGGTTTCTGGGCACGAGGTTTAATGGTTGTTATTTGGGTTTTTTTTGTCTGTGGTGCTGTCGGGTCTGATGCGTGGTGCTTCGAAGGGCTTTTGGCGACGGGTCAACTGTGTTTAGGGTGTGGCAGTGTGCGTCAATGGCCAATCGGGTGGTGACTGTGCCAGCAGTTGTGTTGGCATTCTTCGGGGCAAAACTTGTGTTTGGGCAACTTGGGTCTAGTGGAGGTTTGATGGGGATCTGGCGCCTCTTGTGCTCGAATTTGATTTCCGGTAAGGACTCAAGTCCTTATTTCTTCTCTTAGAGCGGTCATGTATGATCTATGGTTTCGTTTTGATGTTTGTGGTAGATGTGTTGTTGAATCGGATGCTGATTAAATGATGGCAGATTTGTTATGGTTAGTTTTTGGCTTTGTTGTGGAGTTCTCCGGCGAGATGGCCGGAATCCGGCGAGGCTCGGGAATTTTCCAGCGAGGCTCGAGTTGCTGTTCCGGCAAGACAGTGTCTTTTCGGCAATTCGTGGTAATTCTCGGGCTTTGATGCGAATTTCGGTTCTTGTACTATCTTGTAGTGTAAATGCATTTAATATGTGCATTTTGTAATAAATGAACTTTAGTGGAATTCGGGAGTTGCCAGTTGAGAGTGCGTGGCCGGAATATATTTCCGACGCGTCTTGAATCTTTAGGCCGAAAAGGTTGGGCTCGGGAGTTCAATTTGTCACGATTATGTTAACGGGCCGAGTCTAGGCCCAATAAATGTTAAGTGGAGTGTGTGTGGGCTTTAGGCCCAATGACTATTATGGGAATGGGCTTTAGGCCCAATGGATAATTAAGCTCGGTAACTATTATGGATATGGGCCTTAGGCCCAAAGGTAGATACAACTTTATATCTAAGCTTAAGCGGACTTTTAGTTTTGGGCTAAGATTGTATGATTGGACGGGCTTAGACCTATGATCTGTTTAATCGGGCTTAAGGAATAAAGAGGACATATCATTATAGTCACTGTATTAGCATACGCATTCACCATAGTTGATGTGAACCTTATGTGTTGTATTTTGTTATAAATATAGGAGAGTTGAAGTAGAACAAGGCTTCGGTTCCGAGGCAGTTAATATGGCCCAGGTGAGGACTTATAAACCTTTGTATGCATTACAACCTACAATGCTCGGTTAATTGTCTTGGTATATAAAGTGACATTATTTGTTTGGTCTTGGATGCTGTATGCATGCTTGCCTGCTTTGTGGATGTTCTTGCTTACACCTTGTATCTTATTGATGATACCTTGATGCGGTATGTCTGATTATGTGAACTGTGTACCAGTGTGATATAATATTCCTGTCGAGCATGACTTGTTTTGTGTGTTAAATAACGTGATTTATGGTTTTGTGATTTTTGTGGTGGACTGTGGGCTGGAGGCCCATGTTAAATTCACACAAACCTGGACAATCATATGTAATGGTACACGAAACTCTTTAAGCATAAATAATAAATTATAATAATTCTACTGTGGGGCTGTTGACCGGTTGGTTCAAGCGGGAAGTGATACCCCTCGGGATTTCATGCGGGATAGCATGGTATATGCAGTTTCGCATATGGGTCTGTGATGACCGGTTCTACCTCCCTCTTTCTATCTCCCCCTTTCTACCTCCCTCTTTCTCTCTGTCTGTCTCTCTCTCTCTCACTGATTGTATTGGGCGTTGCCCTGTTTATATTGGGTGTAACGCCCCGAATTTTCATAATTTGTTTTTTTTTTGGAATTTGCGAAATTTTTATTCCAATTTTGCCCTTGAGGTATTTTCGAGTTTTAGTCATGGAAATAAATTATTTTCCTTGGGAATGATGTTTTTAGGTTGGCATTATAAGGGGTTTTAGTTTCGTCGGAAACGGGGATTCATCTCGAGGTGAAACAGGGTTTGAACGTAGGTATGGTCTAAACTACATCGTTTTGGTTAATGGAAAAAAAAAATGTGGCGCGTTGACCAGGCAGGGGGTTGACCGCGCCTAAGCAGACGACGGGTCGTCCACTAGGGCGGCCAACCCTAGCCCGATCCCTTTTTTTTTCTTCTCTTCTTCTCTTTTCTTTTTCTTTCTCTTCCTCCTCGCCGCCGCTTCTACCTCCCTTCCTTCTTCCTTCTCTCTCTCTTCCCCTCATCTTCCTCTCCCTCACCCTCGGTCATCCCTCCGTTCCCTCCTCTCCTCCCTTCCGTCTTCACGCCGCCTCTTCCTCTACATTTCCCCTCCTCTACGTCATGACCACGGCCACCGTGGGTTGCAGAGGAACCGGGAGCTAACTCGGGTCGCCGCCGCCAACGGACACTCGCTGCAGGAGGACAGTCCGTCCGTGGAGGCTGGTGATGCGTGCGACGGGAGCAGAGGTCCGTTAAGGTCGCCCTTGTTGTCGTCGGTCGGTTTTGGGTAGATCGACGAGTGGCCACCGGCGTGTGTCGTTCCTCTTCCTCGCCGCCTCCGGTAAGCGCCGTCGCCCCCTGATTTCCCTTCCTTTTCCGTTTTTGGTTGTTTCGATGTACCCGTGTTTAACAAGGGCTTGTTGTGGGTCTTCGGGTTGTGTTTGTATTAGACAGTGGCGAGGCTCGTGGCTGTTGCAGGTGGTTGTGGTGGTGTTTGGGCGACGGGCCGTAGTGGTGTGGTCGTTGCAGGGTGTCTCCGGGCAGTGGGACGCCGGCGTTGGAGGTTGCTGTGGGGGTGCTGTGCTCGACAGTAAGCTTCCGGGTAAGGATGCGACCCCTTCCTATTTCTTTTGTCAGTTTTGTGTTGCCAGATTGTTGAATGGATGGTTGATGCATGTTGGCAGATTTGTTGGGTTCGATCTGGTGGTTTTTGGGTGTTTTCCGGCGAGTTCACCGGAATCCGGCGAGGCTCGGGAATTTTTCAGCGAGGCTCGGGAATTTTCCTGCGAAGGCTCGGATTTTTATTCCGACACTCAACGGTATACTTTGATGTATAATTTGTACATTCATGGCATGTAATAATTGATGTAGGAATAATTATTGTATCGGAAATAAAGGATGTTAGTGGAAAACCGGGTGCGGGGTTGTGAGTGTGAGTAACCGGGAGTTTGCCGACACGGGTAGAACCATAGGCCGGGAATACTTTGACTCGGGTAAAACCCTTAAGTGTAAATTGGACCGAATCGGGCCTAGACCCAGTAATGTGATTTTTATAATTGGGTTTGATAACAATTGGATTTGGGATGGGCTTTAGGCGCGGGAACCGTTAAGAACATAATGGGTGGGCCATAGGCCCGGAAACTACTCTTGGACTTAGTTGGGCTTAAGCCCGGTGAACCTTAGGTCCCGATACTCGGAGTATTGGTGAGAGAACACCATGTCGGGTTTAGACTCGGGAATTTCAAAATTGGTTAACTAGTGACGGGTTTAACTCAGTTGAGCATTATAGTATCATGCACGCACGTTTTTATTGTAATTGTTTGTAATTTGTTGTGTGTGCCGGTATTCAGGCACGGGTAACACCTCGGGAGCTGGAGGATCTATTTTGGGAAAAGCTCCACAGGACAATCGTCGTTGAGGTGACTTTATTCGTCTTTTTATGTTTGGCATGAGCTTGTTGGATTGGTTTGTTTGAGCTGCATGCCTGTTTGCTAACATGCTGTAATCCGTATTGTGTGCCTATGTCTTACTGTTTGCTTTTGAGCATGAATTGTTGGATTGTTATGGTGATAATATGTGGTGTGATTTTGGGTAATTTGTGTGATGTGCTATGGGTCGGAGACCCGGTTATGTGATTGAGATGAGAATACACACAACCCTGTCAAATCACGATTCTTGGCACACATAAACTCATAATTTGTGAATAAAGATAATGTACAGTGGAAGATAGGCTACTGTGTGCTGATGACCGGTTGGTTCGAGCCGGAAGTGATACGCCTCGGGTTTGCATGCGGGATAGCATGTGGTATGCGGATTTGCATATGGGTCTGTAATGACCGGTTCTACCTCCCTCCTTCAACCTCCACCTTTCTACCTCCCTCTTTCTCTCTGTCTCTCTCTCTCTCTCTATGGATATGTTTGGGCTTCGCGCCTGGTTTTATTTGGGCTTATGCCTGGTTGTCTCATGAGACGGGACTGAGCTCGACGCACACAGTAGGGCCCCCTGAATAATAAATTATAATAAGAAAAACTTAACACACAACAGATGGAGAATAATGAACTGTTTGCTTGAATGTCTTGGCATGTTAGTACTGGTTGTCGAATGTTTGCTTACTTGTCTTGTATCTCTTCTTTCCTTTCGGACTTGTTCTGCACACCTACATAATTAGATTTATACTGCTCACTGAGTAGGCGACTCACATAATCGCCAACATTGTTTTTTAGACTGTTAGTTAGCGTGCAGTCACTATCTACCCTTCCAGTGTACGGACGTGGTTATCTCAGCAGGTAGCTGTGCTTCTTCTCCTGGTTGGATCCATAGGGCCGACTTGCATTCCACTTTCACTTTTGCTTTATTTTTATCTTCATTTTCCGCTGCACTGTATTTTGATGAGATGTCATTTTGATTTTGATTATTTTATCGGCGGGTTGCCGGGATTTAGTATTGATGATGTATCGGCAGGATGCCGAGTTGATTTGAGGCTTGCTAAGCCGGTTTGATTATGTTCTTTATGACATCTCGGGATTTTAAGAATTTTTTTCCAGAACATGTTTTGTTATTGGATTTCGTGTCCTGGGATTCAGGGGTATTTTGGTAATTTCCTTGTGTTTAAGTATTTTATTGCAAAATTGGGACACGGGTGTTTCAGCTTGGTAGCGAAGCAGGCTTCAGATCCTTGGTTTTAAAAGTGTTTTAAACTTTGTTTTTCAAGTGATTTTTGTGTTTAAGCCTGTTTCCGGATTTATGATTTTTAAAGTGTTTTGACTCATTTGCATTCATATAGGCGTTGATATGGATCACCAGGGACAGCACAATGCTGAGGATGACGCCGCTACTCATGTCTCCGACAATGTGTCGGTGATGCAGGTTCCCATTGGTCAGGGGAACAATAATGCAACAGAGAATAATGCTGCAGGTGGTGGAGGACAGAATGTTGTGCCACCTGTACCACCTGTTGTGGACCCAGTGTTCCAGCAGTATCAGGCCTTTCTGCAGTGGCAGCAGTTCCAGCAGTTTCAGTAGCAGCAGTAGGGTGCCCAGCCAGTAGCACCTGCTGCGGGAGGTGGTATGGAGAGTGGATACAAACATATGGATAAGCCTGCAGTGAAGGAATTTTCTGGTGAAGAGGGCAAAGCCAAGGAGTTTGATGATTGGTTTCGCTAGGTGGAGAATGTTCGGGAGAAGTTCACTTGCGCTCCTGAGCAGAGAGCCCGATTTGCAGCACACAAGTTCACAGGGTATGCATTGACTTGGTGGCAGGAACTTGTGGCCGACCTACCGAAGCCTGTGGAGATGCCTTGGGAGGATTTCAAGTAGAAATTCTACAAGGAGTTTCTTACTGTTGGATTTCTGGAGGAGCAGAAGAAGCATTTTCTTGAGGTAAAGCAGGGACTAGATGAGACTGTATCAGCTTTCAGGATCCGGTACAGCATCCTTCTCTCTTATAATAGGGAGTTTGTGCCCGATGAGGTGACCAAGTGAAGGCGGTTTGTTAACGACTTACGTACAGAGTTGGCGTTAGCTGTGGCTGGTGGAGGGCACAAGACTTGGGAGGCAGTTTGTGCGGCTGCTTTTGATGCTGAGAGAGTTCAGTTGATCGGAAGGAGGCTCGGGCAGCCGAGCAAAGGAAGCAATCATCTGCTTCAGGACAGAAGAGGCAGTATTCTGATGCCGGAGGTGCAAATTATTCTGGTGGTCAGAGTTCTTCTTACCAGGGTTCGAAGAAATTCTGAGGGCAGAGTTATCAGAGTGGACCAGGCAGAACTTCGGGAGGACGGTCCTATCAGTCTGGCTCTCAGGGACGGGGTTTCTCGGCACGGTTCTCGGGTACATGCTGGTATTGCAATACGCCGGGACACCAGAAGTCATCTTGCTACAAGTGGATGAAGGATAATTGTGGCAGTGGTTCTTAGTATACAGTACAGAGTTCCGTGGCTTGTGGTGCTGTTTCTTCTGGTCTGAACAGGGGTGGCGGACAGCAGGGTCGAGGTCGCGGGGGTTCTGGAGCTCCGAACCGCGGGGGTGCGACTCTGTCTGCTGCAGCTCCTAGGGTTTATGCCATCACCCGAGAGGAGGCTGCTGATGCTCCAGAGGTCATAGCAGGTACCTTTATGGTTTTTGGTCAGTATGCACATGCTTTAGTTGATCCAGGTTCAACATATTCTTTTGTATCACGTGCATTCATGACTACTCATAGCATAGAGGATGATAACCTTAGTAGACCCCTAAGAGTCCGTTTACCCACTGGAGATATAGTAGTTGTTGATTGAGTTTGTAGAGATGTATCGATAGAGTATGATAGTGAGAGTTTCCCTTCTGATCTTGCTGTCAAGGATTTGGGAGAGTTTGATGTTATCATAGGCATGGACTGGTTGTCCAGACACCAAGCAGTAGTTGATTGTCGAGCCAGGGAAGTATCCTTATCTTCTTTGTTGGGGCGTAGATTGGTGTTTGTTGGAGAATGAAGAGCCTTTTCGGCGTGCTGTATCTCGGCCATCCAAGCTTTCAGGATGATTCGAGAGGGTTGTGATGCTTTTCTAGCTCATGTGGTCGATTCTTCGGTACCAGTACCTGGAGTGGAAGATATTCCTATTGTTCGGGAGTTTCCCGATGTATTTCCTGATGATTTACCTGGGTTGCCTCCGGAGCGAGAGGTGGAGTATACAGTTGACTTGGTACCGGGAGTTGCACCTATCTCTATACCGCCCTACAGAATGGCTCCGGGAGAACTTCAGGAGTTGAAGAAGCAACTGGAGGAGTTGTTGGATAAGGGTTTCATTAGACCGAGCATCTCACCCTGGGGTGCCCCGGTTTTGTTTGTGAAGAAGAAGGATGGCAGTATGCGGATGTGTGTAGACCATAGGCAGTTGAACAAGGTGACTGAGAAGAACAAGTATCCTTTGCCTAGGATCGATGACTTGTTCGATCAGTTGCAGGGTGCATCCGTGTTTTTGAAGATTGACTTGCGATCTGGTTACCATCAGGTTTGGATTGTAGAGCAGGACATACCGAAGACTGCATTTCGCACTCGGTATGGTCATTATGAGTTTGTGGTTGTTCCTTTTGGTCTGACGAATGCACCGGCAGTGTTCATGTGTATGATGCAGCAGGTCTTCCATGAATTTCTGGACCGGTTTGTGGTAGTGTTCATTGATGACATCTTGGTCTACTCGAGTAGTAAGGCCGAACATGAGGACCACTTGAGACAGGTTTTGCAGAGGTTGAGAGAGGAGCAGCTCTATGCCAAGCTCAGCAAGTGTGAGTGTTGGTTGGATGAGGTCGCATTTCTTGGGCATATTGTGTCCGGTGAGGGCATTAAGCTGGATCCGGCCAAGATTAAGGTAGTCATGGATTGGGAGCCACCGAAGAGTGTATCGGAGATACGGAGTTTTCTTTGACTTGTTGGTTACTACCGGAGGTTCATTGAGGGTTTTCCTTAATAGCGGGTCCCATGACTAAGCTGTTGAGGAAAGACTGTGCTTTTGTTTGGGATGACCGTTTTTAGAAGAGTTTTGAGGAGTTGAAGAGTCGGTTGACTTCTACACCGGTTTTGACTGTTCCGAGACCCGGAGTGGAGTGCACGGTGTTCAGTGATGCTTCTGGTCTGGGCTTGGGATGTGTCTTGATGCAGGAGGGTCGGGTGATTGCTTATGCCTCCAGGCAGTTGAGAACTCACGAGAGGAACTATCCGACCCATGATCTGGAGTTAGCTGCTGTGATCTTTGCTTTGATGATCTGGAGACACCATCTATACGGTGAGAAGTGTCGGATTTTCACGGACCACAAGAGTTTGAAGTACATCATGACCCAAAGGGAGCTTAATATGAGGCAGAGACGCTGGATTGAGCATCTAAAGTATTATGATTGTACTATCGAGTACCATCCGGGCAAGGCCAATGTGGTTGCAGAAGCATTGAGCCAGAAGAGAGTGGCTTTTGTGGATGAGGACTCTGTTTCTTATGCATTGCCATTGTTGGTGGAGCTGAGGTCGTTGGATGCACAGTTGGAGGTGGATGTTACTAGGGCGTTGCTTGCCAGTTTGAGCATCCGGCCGACCTTGAGGGATAGGATCATGAAGTTGCAGTATGGTGATCCTCACTTAGCAGATTTGAGGGATAAGGCTCTCGGTGGAGAGAGTTCTAATTACTATGTCCGGGAGGATGGTGCTCTGATGACCGGTGATCGGTTGTGTGTTCCGGATGTTGATGATTTGAGGAGATGGATTATGGATGAAGCGCATAATGCGCCATATGCTATGCATCCGGGTAGCACCAAAATGTACCAAAACTTGAAGAGTAATTATTGGTGGCCTGGGATGAAGAAGGATGTGGCGGAGTTTGTGGCTTGTTGTATGACTTGTCAGCAGGTGAAAGTCGAGCATCAGGCTCCTGTCGGCAAGCTGAGATCTTTGACTATTCCGCAGTGGAAGTGGGAGCACATCACTATGGACTTTGTTATCGGGTTACCGAGGACCCGGGGTCGACATGATGCCATCTGGGTCATTGTTGACAGGTTGACCAAGTCAGCTCATTTCCTACCGATTCAGCAGACGGATACAATGGATAAGTTGGCGAGGTTGTATGTTCCGGGTATTGTCTGTCTACATGGAGTTCCACTATCCATTGTGTTGGACAGGGATCTGAGGTTTACTTCCCACTTCTGGAAGAGCTTACAGTCAGCTTTGGGTACTAAGCTGAATTTCAGTACTGCATTCCATCCGCAGACCGATGGGCAGTCGGAGAGAACCATACAGACACTGGAGGACATGCTTAGAGCCTGTGTGCTCAATTTTAGTGGTTCTTGGGATGAGACATTACCGTTGGTTGAGTTTGCTTATAACAACGGGTATCACTCCAGTATCGGTATGGCGCCTTATGAGGCTTTGTATGGGGGAAGTGTCGTAGTCCGATCTGTTGGGATGAGGAAGGTCTGAGATAGGTGATTGGTCCGGACCTAGTCCAGGAGACTGTTGATCAGATCGAGGTGGTTAAGCAGTGCATGAGAGCTACTCAGGACCGGCAAAGAAGTTTTGCCGATAAGCATCGTCGGGAGATGGAGTACAGTGTAGGTGACAGAGTTTTCCTCCGTGTTGCTCCCTGAAGAGGTGTTATCCGGTTTGGGAGGAAGGGCAAGTTGAGCCCTCGTTATATTGGTCCTTATGAGATCATGGAGCGGATTGGTCCGCTGGCCTACAGGTTGGCTTTACCGGAGGAGCTGTCGCGCATACATGATGTATTTCATGTTTCGATGCTGAGGCGTTATCCGTCTGATCCTAGTCATGTTGTATTCCCGATAGAGGTGGAGGTTTCTGAGGATTTGACCTATGTTTAGGTGCCGGTTGAGATCCTAGCTTGGGAGGAGCGACAGTTGAGGAGTCGGGTTATTCCGATGGTTCGGGTTAGATGGAGCCGTCATTCTCCGAATGAGGCTACTTTGGAGGTTGAGTCCCATATGCGGGAGCAGTATCCCCATTTGTTTTGATGTTTCTTATCTTGTAATTTCGAGGACGAAATTTCCTTAAGTGGGGTAGAACTGTAACGCCCCGAATTTTCATAATTTGTTTTTTTTTTGGAATTTTTGGAATTTTTATTCCAATTTTGCCCTTGAGGTATTTTCGAGTTTTAGTCGTGGAAATAAATTATTTTCCTTGGGAATGATGTTTTTATATTGGCATTATAAGGGGTTTGAGTTTCGTCGGAAATGGGGATTCATCTCGACGTGAAACGGGGTTTGAACGTAGGTATGGTCTAAATTACGTCGTTTTGGTTAATGGAAAAAAAAATGTGACGCGTTGACCAGGCAGGGGGTTGACCACGCCTAAGAGGTCGACGGGTTGTCCACTAGGGCGGCCAACCCTAGCCCGATCCCTTTTCTTTTCTTCTCTTCTTCTCTTTTCTTTTTCTTTCTCTTCTTCCTCGCCGTCGCTTCTACCTCCCTTCCTTCTTCCTTCTCTCTCTCTTCCCCTCATCTTCCTCTCCCTCACCCTCGGTCATCCCTCCGTTCCCTCCTCTCCTCCCTTCCGTCTTCACGCCGCCTCTTCCTCTTCATTTCCCCTCCTCAACGTCGCGACCACGGCCACCGTGGGTTGCAGAGGAACCGGGAGCTAACTCGGGTCGCTGCCGCCAACGGACACTCGCTGCAGGAGGACGGTCTGTCCGTGGAGGCTGGTGATGCGTCCGACGGGAACAGAGGTCCGTTAAGGTCGCCCTTGTTGTCGTCGGTCGGGTTTGGGTAGATCGACAAGTGGCCACCGGCGAGTGTTGTTCCTCTTCCTCGCCGCCTTCGGTAAGCGCCGCCGCCCCCTGATTTGCCTTGCTTTTCCGTTTTTGGTTGTTTCGGTGTACCCGTGTTTAACAAGGGCTTGTTGTGGGTCGTTGGGTTGTGTTTGTATTAGACAGTGGCAAGGCTCGTGGCTGTTGCAGGTGGTTGTGGTGGTGTTTGGGTGACGGGCCGTAGTGGTGTGGTCGTTGCAGGGTGTCTCCGGGCAGTGGGACGCCGGCGTTGGAGGTTGCTGTGGAGGTGCTGTGCTCGGCAGTAAGCTTCCGGGTGAGGATGCGACCCCTTCCTGTTTCTTTTGTCAGTTTTGTGTTGCCGGATTGTTGAATGGATGGTTGATGCATGTTGGCAGATTTGTTGGGTTCGATCTGGTGGTTTTTGGGTGTTTTCCGGCGAGTTCACCAGAATCCGGCGAGGCTCGGGAATTTTACGGCGAAGGCTCGGGTTTTTATGCCGACACTCAACGGTATACTTTGATGTATAATTTGTACATTCATGGCATGTAATAATTGATGTAGGAATAATTGTTGTATCGGAAATAAAGGATGCTAGTGGAAAACCGGGTGCGGAGTTTGCCGACACGGGTAGAACCATAGGCCGGGAATACTTTGACTCGGGTAAAACCCTTAAGTGGAAATTGGACCGAATCGGGCCTAGACCCGGTAATGTGATTTTTATAATTGGGTTTGATAACAATTGGATTTGGGATGGGCTTTAGGCCCGGGAACCGTTAAGAACATAATGGGTGGGCCATAGGCCCGGGAACTACTCTTGGACTTAGTTGGGCTTAAGCCCGGTGAACCTTAGGTCCCGATACTCGGAGTATAGGTGAGAGAACACCATGTCGGGTTTAGACTCGGGAATTTCAAAATTGGTTAACTAGTGACGGGTTTAACTCAGTTGAGCATTATAGTATCATGCACGCACGTTTTTATTGTAATTGTTTGTAATTTGTTGTGTGTGCCGGTATTCAGGCACGGGTAACACCTCGGGAGCTGGAGGATCTGTTTTGGGAAAAGCTCCACAGGACAATCGTCGTTGAGGTGACTTTATACGTCTTTTTATGTTTGTATGCATGAGCTTGTTGGATTGGTTTGTTTGAGCTGCATGCCTGTTTGCTAACATGCTGTGATCCGTATTGTGTGCCTGTGTCTTACTGTTTGCTTTTGAGCATGAATTGTTGGATTGTTATGGTGATAATATGTGGTGTGATTTTGGGTAATTTGTGTGATGTGCTGTGGGTCGGAGACCCGGTTATGTGATTGAGATGAGAATACACACAACCCTGTCAAAATCACGATTCTTGGCACACATAAACTCATAATTTGTGAATAAAGATAATGTACAGTAGAAGATAAGCTACTGTGTGCTGATGACCGGTTGGTTCGAGCGGGAAGTGATACCCCCCGGGTTTGCATGCGGGATAGCATGTGGTATGCGGATTTGCATATGGGTCTGTAATGACCGGTTCTACCTCCCTCCTTCTACCTCCCCCTTTTTACCTCCCTTTTTCTCTCTGTCTCTCTCTCTCTCTCTATGGATATGTTTGGGCTTCGCGCCTGGTTTTATTTGGGCTTATGCCTGGTTGTCTCATGAGACGGGACCGAGCTCGACGCACACAGTAGGGGGCCCTGAATAATAAATTATAATAAGAAAAACTTAACACACAACAAGATGGAGAATAATGAACTGTTTTCTTGAATGTCTTGGCATGTTAGTACTGGTTGTCGAATGTTTGCTTACTTGTCTTGTATCTCTTCTTTCCTTTCGGACATGTTCTGCATACCTACATAATTAGATTTATACTGCTCACTGAGTAGGCGACTCACATAATCGCCAACGTTGTTTTTCAGACTCTTAGTTAGCGTGCAGTCACTATCTACCCTTCCAGAGTACGGACGTGGTTATCTCAGCAAGTAGCTATGCTTCTTCTCCCGGTTGGATCCATAGGGCCGACTTGCATCCGACTTTCACTTTTGCTTTATTTTTATCTTCATTTTTTGCTGCACTGTATTTTGATGAGATGTCATTTTGATTTTGATTATTTTATCGGCGGGTTGCCGGGATTTAGTATTGATGATGTATCGGCAGGATGCCGGGTTGATTTGAGGCTTGCTAAGCCGGTTTGATTATGTTCTTTATGACATTTCTGGATTTTAAGAATTTCTTTCCAGATAATGTTTTGTTATTGGATTTAGTGTCCTGGGATTCAGGGGTATTTTGGTAATTTCCTTGTGTTTAAGTATTTTATTACAAAATTGGGACACGGGTGTTTCATTGGGCTTATGCCCTGGTTGTCTCATGAGACAGGACCGAGCTCGACACACACAGTAGAGGGCCCTAATAAAACATTCAACTCTAATAACAATAAAGTACAATGATAATTAGGTGATTAAAGATCAGTGTTGGTTTGAAGTCTGATGATGACTTGTATTGTTCGTTGTGATTTGTTGGTGCATTGTGGTTGTTGTTGCCTGATGCCGGTGTACTTGTAGTTAATTTGTACTTGTATACACTGGTTAATTTGTTTGCGGTGAGACAGTGGTTGGTCTCACCCCCTCACAGTCTTTTTCAGGTTAACTGCTCATTGAGCATTGATGCATATCAGCAGGTGGCGGCGTTATCCTCTCCTCGGGTCGGATCCATAGGGTTCATTGCATGCATGTTGCTTTCTATTTTTGTCTTCCGCTGCGTACTTGATTCCATTATACTGTTTATTATTTGACTAGATGTTGATCATGTTGATAATTTTCGTGTCCCGAGAATGATAAGGGCAATTTAGTCATTTTATATTTAAATTCTATTTTATATTAATAAATTGGGACACGGGCGTTTCAATTATCTTGTCTACACTAAGCACTAATGGGATTACACATCACAAGCAATCAGGTTTGGCTCAATAATTCTTACAATTATTGTATCAAACTAGTCCAAAACAACCACGGTCCAACCACAGTCCAACCATGGTCCAACCACACCTGGTCGAACCTTGGTCCAACCACGGTTCAACCACCTCCTCGAATCAACGATTCTAAGTGTGTAAAAGCCCTGTAGGCATCTAGCAACACATCATTGCTACCCGAACGACAAGATCAGTACTGATTCAATATGCCTCGAAAACATGTCATCGTCCCTTCGTCCCATTATCAAGATCAAACACGAGACATGGAATATGTCAGTCTCGCATATGTTTAATCTCGGTTTCTTGATCCTCGAGCTAACTGTGTAAAACGGATACTAATGATATCACCATAGCATAATCCGTGCACGGTCGTGCATTTACAGTTCAACTCTATCAAGAAACCAACCGATAATATACCCGTTATATGGGATGGACGAATCCACTCTAGATCATACAAAAACCCACTACACATTTATCATATACCCAGTGATTACACTAAGTCTACTTAATTACGAAATAGCCAAGAGTAATATCAAAGTATACGACTCATATGTTGGGAACCTTGATGATCTCAGGTCTAAGGATAATACATATAAGAACCGCTATCGACAAACATATAACGTTCCTCGTAGCGTTCTTATGTGGGGCGGTCCAGTCCAAAAGTTCTCTAACTTGTACCTGTCTGTAGAATTCATATCACATATAATTCTCAACATACGCTAGTCTTAATTTATTATTACAACCCATCCATAATAATAATCGACTAGGGACATTTAAGAATATATAAATATTCTAGGGTTATAAATATGTGCAAGCGTTTATCTCATAAACGATATTTGTTGGAATATCCTTAATGTGTATACATGATTACAAATAAACATCCATTGATTGGCTTTTGGGCATATTACACTAACAATCTCCCACTTGCACTAAAGCCAATCATACATGTATCTAATACCAACGGACGCAGCATGACCATCATGCTTCTGCTGTGTGAGCGGCTTAGTCAACGGATCTGCTACACTGTTCTCAGAAGGAACTCTGCACAGTCTGACATCGCCTCTATCTATGATCTCTCTAATAAGATGATAGTGTCGAAGAATATGTTTGGATCTCTCGTGGTATCTAGGTTCCTGAGCCTGTGCGATTGTCCCATTGTTATCACAATAGAGCTCAATCGGACTCTCAATGCTCAGAACTACCCCAAGTTCAGTTACGAACTTCTTGATCCAAACAGCCTCTTTCGCCGCATCTGAGGCAGCATTGTACTCAGCCTCGGTTGTAGAATCGGCAACTGTTTCTTGCTTTGAACTCTTCCAGCATACAGCACCACCTCCAAGACAAAACACATAACCTGATTGCGTTCTAAAATCATCCCTATCGGTTTGGAAGCTAGCTTCTGTGTAACCCTTTACAACAAGCGCATCCACGCTTCCGTAAACCAGGAATGCATCCTTAGTCCATTGATGTGTGCATATTTTACACACATTTTGTGATTTAATTTGTGACATTTTAGTTATTTTTAATATTTGTTTATTTATTTTTCTAGCTTTTATTTAGTTTATTTTTAATAAAATTCTTTCCTAGTGCTTTTGGACCTTTTTGCAGGGAATAGGAAATTTTGGGATCTCTTTGGACTAAATTAATAAGAATTGGACATTGGACTTCCTTGGACTAGCTTCACTAATTAGTGGCAGCAGATCAAAATTTCCAAATTTTCAAAAGAGATTTGGGCTTTCAAAACTCAAAGCAAGAATCATTGAAGATTGGCCCATTCCCCTTTTTCACGTGATCCTCTTTGTTGGCAGCAACAACTTGAAAAATATTTGGTCAAGATTGCCGTATCACTGCATCCCTTGATTTGTGCGTGATTTGGTGGCATAGAATATTTGGAATATGCAGTTATGCTCACAACCACAAGTTTTCTCCTCCCCTGCACTATAAATGCCGCAACCAACAAAGGATGGGGGGGTTCCACTTCATTTTCTTTTCACGCACTAGGTTAGGGGTTTTTATACTTTTTATTTCTTCCTTGTAATAAACACTTTAGCATTTTAAGTTGTAGATTGAGCTGGAAATTTAATACAAGACAAGAGGTTATTCATCATTCAAGGTTTGATTTATTTATTTATTATTATTTATTTCTTTCTTTCTTTGAAAATAAAATGACGACTTCTTTATATATTATTTACTCCTCTCTATCTATGGCCAACTAAATTTCCTAATCTAGGATTAGGGGATGATCTTGTCATTTATTTTCATGCAAATTTAATAAATTATTATTTCCTTAAATTATTCTTCTTTGATTCGGTCTTTGATGCTTTATTAAGTTAGTTGCCTGATCAACAATTAGCTTAAATCCATAATAGGAGACTGTTAAGTGACAGCGTCAGTTTCCTATAGAAAACCTTAGACCGGGCTTTAGGAACCAACCTCGGGAGGGACGTGTTTTCTATTGGAGACTTAAACGTAAGAACATAAAGCTCTTAATTTATTTCAACACTGGCAGAATGGATAGTGGAGATAAGTTAGAAAGGGGTTTTACGGCTTACGGAAGTAGGCTATTGATCTAGTTGAGTTTACCGGTTCTTTCAAAGAAGAGTATTTTTAGGATTTAATATCAGATCTACACCGGCAGGTCGTGTAGTGACAGAACATGGCTTGGTTGTGTCGCACTTAATTGCATGGAAATTGTGGCAAGGGATTCCCCGAACTCCTAGGTGTTTTATCATCATTGTCATCTCATTTATTATTCTTGTTCTTTTCTTTTCCAAGTTTAATACACCATTCAATCGACTTCTCTTCGAGGCTTAATTTTCTAGATAATCATATATCACATTGTTAATAGTACTTAGCAAAGATCCCTGTGAGACGACCTTGGTACTACAACACCCTATATACTTGCAGGAGGCTATCAAGTTTTTGGCGCCGTTGTCGGGGACCGGCGTTAATATTATTTAACTTTGTGAATTGGTTAATCTAGATCTTTCTTTTTCTTTTTCACCCATTTTGTTTAATGTGTTTCCTCTTCAGATCGCCTTGGTGCATGAATCTTAGAAGCTCGGGAGTACCACCAGGAAAGCTAGATCCCGAGGTCGAGAGAAATTTTTGGGCCAAACTCCGAAGACTTCGGCTCGAGAAGGAGTCAGAGGACGGCACCTCAACCGAAGGAGAAATGGCTGAACATATCGAGGGAGTCCAATTCGGGCCCCGCAGAAGACCCGTCTGAGACTTCTCAATCCCAGATGCAACTCTTGCACAGTCTAGTGTGGTCCGCCCAACTGTGCAAGCAAACAATTTTGAGCTAAAACCAGCCCTTATCAAGATGGTCCAGCAAGATCCTTTCGGGGGCTCCCCTGTCGAAGATCCAAATCAACACTTGCAAGATTTCTTAGAAATCTGTGACACGATCAAGGTGAATGGAGCAGGCATGGTTGACGGCACAAGCTCCTGGGACATTTAATACATGGACGGCTCTATCCCAGGCTTTTCTGAAGAAATTTTTCCCACCCAGCAAGGCCATGATATTTCGGAACAACATAATGGAGTTCAAACAAAAGGCCAATGAATCATTTTACGATGCGTGGGAAAGATTTAAAGATGCACTGAGAAAATGCCCACAGCATAGCCTTCCAGATTGGCTGATTGTGGAGAAATTCTATGCTGGCCTAAACGAGACCCTCCGTGCACATGTTGATGCAGCAGCCGGAGGAGTAGCTTTAGCTAAAGATGCTGCGGATGTGTACGAACTATTCGAGCACGTCGCCAGCAACAAATTTAATTGGTCTGCCGAGATACCTGGCGGAAAAACTGCCGGCGTTCTTGAACTTGTTGCTATGAGCCTGATGAATGCTAAGTTGGATGCCATCTTGAAGTTAAATGGGAAAGGACAGCCCCATTCTTGTGCTAGATGTGAAGGAAGCTATCAGAAGTGCCCAGTAGAAGGTGGCTATGAGCAAGCATGCCAGGAGCAAGTCAGTTACATCAACCAGAGGGTCCAAAAAGACCCTTACTCAAACACCTACAACCCAGGTTGGAGGGAGCACCCTAACTTCTCCTGGAAATCTCAACAACCCGTTCAAAATCAAACCGGAAGGGGTCCTCCCGGATTTCCTAAAAAACAACCTGCACAGGCATACCAACAAGTGTATCAACAGGCTCCTAAAGATGACTTGCAGTCACTACTCAAGTCATTTATGGAAGAACAACGACAGGTCGTGAAGGGGCTTTCTGACAAAATCAACAATCTTGAATGTCAGATTGCTCAAGCTAGTCCCAGTCAGGGAATCCCCAGCAGACTACCGGACAAACGAGAAGTCAATCCGAACGCTCAATGCAATGCGATCACTCTTAGGAGTGGAACCCAATATCCGGAGCGTCAACCACCTTCTACCCTGGTAAAAGAAGCAGAGCATGGCCAGGTTGTGCAAAAAGACAAGTCCGCAAAGCACGAGCAGGCTGTGTCAACTGAGAAAGGGAAGGAAAAGGAAGACGAAGTAAAATCCTATGTTCCACCCATTCCTTTTCCTCAAAGACTTAACCCACTGGTTCACGACAAGAAGTTTGGACGCTTCCTAGAGATCATGAAGAAACTCTATATAAACATTCTGTTTATTGAGGCTGTGCCCCAAATGCCCACCTATGCAAAATTCTTAAAGGACATCCTGTCCAATAAGAATAAACTGATTGATTATGGGACAGTGGCCCTGACTGAGGAATGCAGTGCTATCATCCAGAATAAGCTTCCGAATAAGTTAAAAGATCCAGGAAGTTTCTCCATCCCCTGTGACATCGGGAAAGTACACATCAAGAGAGCACTCTGCGACCTTGGGGCAAGTGTCAGTGTAATCCCTCTGTCTGTCAGCAAGCAGCTAAACATGGGGGAAATGAAACCCACTACTATGTCTCTCCATCTAGCAGATCATTCAGTTAAGTATCCAGTGGGCATTTTGGAAGATGTTCCCATTAAGATTGTGAAATTTTTTGTCCCAGTTGACTTTGTGGTATTGGACATGGAAGTAGACTGCCACACTCCTCTCATCCTAGGGGACCATTTTTAGCAACTGCTGGAGCACTCATTGATGTCAAGAACGGAAAGCTCACTTTATGAGTCGGATCTGAAGAGATTAGTTTCGATGTCGAGGAAGCAATGCGAAAAGAATTCTCAGATGACTCATGCTACCGAATCGACGTCATTGATGAAGCAGTCAAAGAAGTTTTCGCACAACAATACTATGCAGACCCACTTTTGGCATGCATATCTCAAAATGAGAACACGGGAGATCCAAATCTTGAGATTGCAGAATGTGCGTGCCAGCTTGAAATCTTGTCACAGGTGCCTGCAGAAGAAGCTATGATATTTGAAAAGCTGGACAAGTCACCGGATGACCCACCCCAAGAACCACTTTCGACGGGTGAGTTGAAGCCTCCACCTACTAAACCCCGTTATGCACTTCTGGAATCAAATTTCATATACTCAGAGGTCATAAATGCGGGTTTTATGGAGGGAGAAGAAGAGAAGATGCAGAAAAATATGGAGCGACATAAGAAGACAATTGAGTATTCTTTTGATATGATAGGGATTAATCCCTCAGTTTATACTCACAAAGTCTTGCTGCCCAAGCCTTTCGATCCTGGAGAGCCTTCCAGACAAGAGGTAATGCAGCCATTCTCCAATCCGCCTTCGGCATAAAGAATCTAACGTCCAGCTACAAGACGTTAAAGAAGCGCTTCGTGGGAGGCAACCCGCAATTTTGCATCAATAAAGAAGTCATCCCCATGACAGCCCCAAGAAGGAGAAAAACAGGTTCTATCTTTCCTTTCTATATTCTGGTGCAGTGAGGACACTGCATATTTCAAGTTTGGGGGGGCAAATAGATTATTTGTTTTTTTTTTTTAAAAAAAATTATCTTTTCAGCATACATGAATAAATTTTTCAAATTTTGTTTTTGTTATTTTCTTTGCATGAATAAAACTTTCTTGTAAATTGCAAATCACTCAATTGGGTTTATTGGTTCCGACTTGACAATCAAACAGGAAATTCAACATTTATATCCCATGTTTGTCAGGCATCTTCAGGCTTGCATTGGCCTTGAAGTGAAAAATTCGATTTGGGCCGGGTAATATCTTTCTGGGCCGCGATGTTATTTGATTAATGTTATCCGACTAACTCTTTTTCGTTGTTTCTTTTCAAAAAAAAAAAACTTGGCATTAACAACAGGTCTTAGAACAGGTTCATGACTCGGTCGAGGCGAAATTTTTACAAGGACATTTTCTTAAGGACATGATTAAGGCGTTTTTCTTCTTTGGTTTGTAAACTAACCTTTAAACACAGCTAGCCCGTATACTTTTTTTTTTTCCCTTGCTAACCTTTTTGGGCCTATATTGATAGCCACAATTTCTTTCATACCCACATCTTCCCACCTTCACCTTTTGAAACCTTGGCTATCATACCATTTCTTTTTTTTTTCTCCATCCCTTTATGCATTTTGCTTGAATTATTTTGTGTCTTTAATTCTAGTCTCATATGAGTTGGATTTTGGTTCTTCTATACAGGCACTACACAGGGAGCCTGTGTCAATTTTGGAGAAGTATTGTTCAAAAGAAAAAAATTCACAAAAGAGAAAAAAGGGGACAATAAAGAGAGAGTGTTCCTTCATCATGCAAATTGATTGTCCCTATTTTTCATTCAAAAAAAAAAGGAACAAAAAAACACACCACAAATAGTTTAAAAAAAAAGGTTCTCCAGTTTGCACTCAATTTAGAACCATTCAAAACAAGAGAGTTCATTCCGCTAGATGTTAAAGCACAAATTTTTTTTTTCGAGCACATGCATCTCTTGTTTTTCCTTTTTTCCCATTTCTTGTTAACCTTTAACCAAGCCCCATTACAACCTTAACAAGTCCTTTTGATCCTTTCGATTAGTGTCCTTGTCATTAGTGGAGATCGAAGAGTGAATCTGCTTATTTGACCTTGTTTATTTTCTTTAAATAAAATGCCAAGACTAACCTTCCCTTTTTCAGCAAAATTAAGGAAGACGGAGAATTTGTCCAAATGGTATCGTGGCCCGGTTAGGTGGAATTTGGTTCGATTGGGATTATCCTTTTTAGGTTCTTTGCGAGTCTAGGAGACTTGACATCTTGGGGTATTTTTTTAAGGGTTTTCTGTGACATTGACATTTCGGTTTTTGACTAGGCCTATTGAGTGATTTCCCTTTTTGCCCTCGTTTTCACGTTGTTTGCTTGGGGACAAGCAAAAGCTTAAGTTTGGGGGCGTGATGTGTGCATATTTTACACACATTTTGTGATTTAATTTGTGACATTTTAGTTATTTTTAATATTTGTTTATTTATTTTTCTAGCCTTTATTTAGTTTATTTTTAATAAAATTCTTTCCTAGTGCTTTTGGACCTTTTTGCAGGAAATAGGAAATTTTGGGATCTCTTTGGACTAAATTAATAAGAATTGGACTTCCTTGGACTAGCTTCACTAATTGGTGGCAGCAGATCAAAATTTCCAAATTTTCAAAAGAGATTTGGGCTTTCAAAACTCAAAGCAAGAATCATTGAAGATTGGCCCATTCCCCTTTTTCACGTGATCCTCTTTGTTGGCAGCAACAACTTGAAAAATATTTGGTCAAGATTGCCGTATCACTGCATCCCTTGATTTGTGCGTGATTTGGTGGCATAAAATATTTGGAATATGAAGTTATGCTCACAACCACAAGTTTTCTCCTCCCCTGCACTATAAATGCCGCAACCAACAAAGGATGGGGGGGTTCCACTTCATTTTCTTTTCACGCACTAGGTTAGGGGTTTTTATACTTTTTATTTCTTCCTTGTAATAAACACTTTAGCATTTTAAGTTGTAGATTGAGCTGGAAATTTAATACAAGACAAGAGGTTATTCATCATTCAAGGTTTGATTTATTTACTTATTATTATTTATTTCTTTCTTTCTTTGAAAATAAAATGACGACTTCTTTATTTATTATTTATTCCTCTCTATCTATGGCCAACTAAATTTCCTAATCTAGGATTAGGGGATGATCTTGTCATTTATTTTCATGCAAATTTAATAAATTATTGTTTCCTCAAATTATTCTTCTTTGATTCGGTCTTTGATGCTTTATTAAGTTAGTTGCCTGATCAACAATTAGCTTAAATCCATAATAGGAGACTGTTAAGTGACAACGTCAGTTTCCTATAGAAAACCTTAGACCGGGCTTTAGGAACCGACCTCGGGAGGGGCGTGTTTTCTATTGGAGATTTAAACGTAAGAACATAAAGCTCTTAATTTATTTCAACACTGGCAAAATGGATAGTGGAGATAAGTTAGAAAGGGGTTTTACGGCTTACGGAAGTAGGCTATTGATCTAGTTGAGTTTACCGGTTCTTTCAAAGAAGAGTATTTTTAGGATTTAATATCAGATCTACACAGGCAGGTCGTGTAGTGACAGAACACGGCTTGGTTGTGTCGCACTTAATTGCATGGAAATTGTGGCAAGGGATTCCCCGAACTCCTAGGTATTTTCTCATCATTGTCATCTCATTTATTATTCTTGTTGTTTTCTTTTCCAAGTTTAATACACCATTCAATCGACTCCTCTTCGAGGCTTAATTTTCTAGATAATCATATATCACATTGTTAATAGTACTTAGCAAAGATCCCTGTGAGACGACCTTGGTACTACAACACCCTGTATACTTGCAGGAGGCTATCATCCTTCTCAAGTACTTAAGGATATTTTTAACTGCTGTCCAGTGACTCTCACCAGGATCAGTTTGATATCTGCTTGTGACACTCAAAGCATAAGCGACATCCGGTCGAGTACATAGCATGGCATACATAATAGATCCTATTGCAGAAGCATAAGAAATCTTACTCATCCGCTCTCTCTCCTTAGTCGTACTAGGACATTGATTCTTTGAGAGAGATATGCCATGTGATATGGGCAAGAATCCTTTCTTGGAGTCTTGCATGCTAAACCTCTTTAGCACCTTCTCAATATAGGTACTTTGACTTAGCCCGAGAAGCCTTTTGGATCTATCTCTATAGATTTTTATGCCTAACACATAGGCTGTGTAACGGCCCGAATTTTCGTAATTTGATTTTCGGGATTTTCGAAATTTTTATTCCAATTTTACCCTTGGGGTATTTTCGAGTTTTAGTCGAGGAAATTGATCACTATGCCTTGGAAATGTCAATTTTATGTTGGTGTCGTTCATGGTTCGGGTCCCGTGGAAAACGGATTCGAGATCGGGGTGAAACGCGAAGGTTAACGTAGGTTCTAATGAAACTACGTCGTTTTGGATGGATGGAAAAAAAAAAA